>CAUJNA010003693.1:409156-451479 GCA_963377175.1 Effrenium voratum | reverse complement strand
CTGGAGACAAACTACAGTTGTCAGAGCTGGCCAGGAATCGGAGATGCTACAAGACTTCATGAAGCAAATCTCCAAAACCAACTTTCACAAACGACTACCTGGTGACGACTGGGCGACTGGGTTGGTGAAACTAGGTTCAGGAGAAAGATGAGTCCTACACAAAGGATCACAGGCAAAACTACAATCGCACGACAAAGCTCAAGCGCACAACCAGAGAAACAACCAACAACAACTACAACCAGGACATCACTCACGATGCGCGCTCCACAAAAGATTTGGAGACCTAAAGCACAATAAACACGACCAACAAGCATTGACGCACCGGTATCTACATCCAAGATAACTAGACCACCGACACAACAAGAAGACAAGCAAGACTACTGGGAACGACAAGGAGAACGCTGGATCAGACACCACTTGGTACCACGCACTACAATGTTCATTCCAACAGATGGTCCAGGACACCCACCAATTAACTCACTTGAGCCTTACAGAACTACAATCACCAACATCAACTTCAACGAAGGCAAACAATACAAGGACGAATGAACCACATCTGGTAATACTCACCTACCTTACACATGGACCGGACCAACACTGTTCACTGTGAAGGAAGGATACCACTACATGGATGACAACACCCTCGCAGATGATGAACCACGTGTTGAAGCACAACGAGCGAAAGGACTACGACAACCTCGCAAACCTACACCGCAGCAAGCTCATGAACATGAACTCATTGGTGTCCAATCTGCGTACAGGGAAGAGGACGGCAAGACAAACTACAAAACACAACGAGCACGACAACCCGTCACTCAGGTCGACTTCGCCTTCATCAAGACCAACCAGGAGCCGCGACCTACAGCAGTACTGACAGCAGTTGACGTAACTACACAACTGTGCGTGCCATGTCTCGTTCCAGACAAGTCCTCAATGATGGACTACATGATCAACAACCTACAAGCATTCATTCTGGAATGCGGTCGCACAAATGGAACACTTCAAAGAGACAACGAGGACACACTCAATGCACTACTAAAAGCCACAGCAGCAAAACTAGGGTCCATGACAGCACGACACTCACCGGCCTACAGCGGTAACAGCCAAGGAAGTGTAGAACGACTACGCCGAACACTACTTGGCCAAATGCGCGCTTTCAATCGCAAGTCGAACGCAACTACGGGATCACACTCAACGTGAAACACCCCTTACCACCATGGATCATACGACACGCTGCGTGGACTATCAACCGCTACGTAGTACACTCCGACGGCTACACCACCAGCTTCGAACGACGCTGGGGACGCAACTACGAACGAGCAATCGTAGAATTCGGAGAAACACGACTGTGCGTGCCACCACGGCGCAAGAGTCTACCTAAAACCAAACTACGCATGCAGAAATGCATCTGGTTAGGTAAGGTTTCCGAAACAGGTGAAAACTAAGTGGCTACAAAGCAAGGAGTGACGAAAGTACGCACGGTGAGGAGACTACAGCCGGACTTCACATACGATCTCGCACTACCGAACAAGATAACCGCAACTCCATGGTCACCGAGACGGAACACCTACGACCCGAAGTTCACGACACTCCTCGGAACTACGGCGCTACGCAATCTCTACGACCACCTCAACGTGACGCAGGGCAACCACCACCAAGCAAACAAGCGCAAACTACTGTGGGACCAGTACTACCTTCGACGAGACCTTCAACCGGATCTTCAAGTTCGCAACTACCGGACTCACAAATGGCTACATCAGCAACCGCACGCCGACATCCACTACTGCCAGCACCACCAACAACAACATAACCGCTACGACGACTAAATCAAGACGAAATAATGCAACCAACAATGGCTCAAAAGACGAAAGAAGGAACTACTGTCAGTACGACCGAACAAGACACTCAATCGCAACGACAACGGACCAACATGATCGCAGCAATCAAACTACACAACGGAACTACAATCCAATCGCACACTAACGACGACCCCGGCGAACAACAGTAACCAATCATTTTTGACAACGAAGGATTCGACAAATCCAAACTACTGGAAGGAATGAAAAACAGAGGCAGCACAAGTGAAACTACACGAAGTCTACAAAGAAGTAGACATTTCCACACTTGACCCCTCTACAATAAGGGAAGCAATCCTACACGATGGGTACACCGTGGGAAAGGACTACCAGTTCGCCCACGCATCGTCGCAAAAGGCTACAGCGAGAAAGTCGACGACGAGGACTCCGTGTATGCATCTACACCAATGTTCACACTACTACGGACACTTCTACTCATACAACTAGCACGACCAGGATGGACAGCACGACTAGGAGACGTATCTACAGCATTCCTACACGCACCACTCTCACAGCGCAACGAAAAGCCAACCTACATTTGGCCACCAAAGGAACTCTGCCCACGACAAGACAAACTATGGCGACTACAAAGAGCCATGTACGGACTACGCAGTTCACCAAAGGCACGGCAAGACTACTTAGCACAAGTCCTACAAGAACTACGCTTCAAACGATTAAAGTCCGAACCCAACGTCTACACTTCCCCTACAAGGAGCTGCTACATCATGGTGTCCGTTGATGACCTACTTGTTCTTGGCGACCCAGCTACAGCCAACAGGACCTTTGAGGCAATCCAACAACGAGTACTACTCAAACACCTTGGCGACAGTTAACCACAACAACCGCAACAATTCCTGGGGAGAAGAACACAACGGTGATCACATCACCTTGGACTGGCCGACTCCTACATCAACAACATCATTGAAGAAGCAAGCCTCAAGAACTGCAACCCTGTGGCTACACCTGGAATAGCACACTACAAGCCCACAGTGGAAGATGAAGCACCACTTGACAAAGAACAACGCAAGAGGTACAGACGTGTTGTAGGAAAACTACAATGGCTAGCCTACACACGACCAGACATTGCTTACTCCACCAAAGAACTTGCAAGCGACCTCACAGCGCCTACAGAACTTTCCAACAAACGAGTCAAACACTTAATACGCTACCTTCAAGGAACCAAGCACTACAAGTTCATAATACAACCAACCACTACACTCAACTCTGACACCAACAACTGCCTCGACCTCGAGATGTACGTTGATGCCGATTGGGCAGGATGCCCCGCCGCGCAAATCAACATCAGGCTTCAACATCAAACTACCCAACGCAATAATCGCATTTGGAAGCAGGACTCAAGCTACAGTTGCTTTGAGCTCAGCAGAATCAGGCTCTACGCAATTTGCACAGGAGTGAATGAAGGACTACACCTGAGACCCAAACAAACATATGCACTACAGTTAACATTCGCATTCACACCGACTCTACAGCAGGCAAGAGCATAGCTACACGACAAGGTTCGAGCAAACGAGCAAAACACATCGACCTCAAATTTCTCTACACACAAGACCTCATCAAGAACAACATCATCAGAATAACAAAGATCAACGCACTCCACAACAGTGCAGACGTCCTAACAAAGTACAATACAAAGGACACACTCACACGACTTGTTCAGTCACTGAGCATGAGTGTGTAACTACAAGTAGCAACAACAACGACCGTTTCACAACACGCCTTTTTCTCCCCGTTGGCGGCACTTTTCACGCGCGTTGACTCACGTTTTGGTGCCACCTTTTCTTTTTTGACTACATGTGCCCCACATGTGTATCACTTGCGCTTTGGCGGCTTCCAGGCGGCTCAGGCAACACTACATTTGTTGATTGTCTGCCCGCGTCTACAGCCAATTGATTGCTCCACTACGGTGCCCCATTTCACAACATTTGTCCACTCGTGCCTACATCGCCATGGCCACTGGACCTACAAGCGTTGATGCCACCATGGGTGGTACTACACGCGACAGGGCATCAACCCCACCTGCAGTACAGATTCGAGTGACCGAGGGTCACTACCAGCGCCTGTCTACAACGAAAACAACTACTAGTTCAACCGCACAACGCCCAACAGCCATCACTGAGCAATTTCACATCACAGAACACCAGACCACGACTACACCACACCTCAACAACCACACTCACTACATTCAACTTTTCACAGCACTTACTCTTGAGGAGTACCAACTACTTTCACTACAACAAGCAACAACACTTGACCACCTCGACTACACACGACCACTACAGTGCATATGACTCAACATTACTGAGCATCTCCATGGAAGAGGCTTGCAGCATTCACTACTACCACACCACCTCATGTCACATCACAACCGGTCACCCTGACCACTACATTGTTATCAAAGTCAAACTATACCTTGAGCAGGAGCTTCTACTGAGGTATCTCACCTCAGGACAACTACTCCACTTCACCAGGGACTCCGTTTCCTACATGCTCTCCATTCAGACACCACACTACCTTCCAACTTCACAACAAGCGCAACGCAACTACAAGGTGGACTATGACATGAGCATGTTCACTGAGATCTACAGCCTGAGGAACAACTACATTTGGAATATTACATGCCTCTGCTCCTCCCTGACCTACTTCACTACCTCAACCACCGCGACCAACTACACGACTTTCAGTACAAAGCACTCACTACCATTCTCCACATTAGCACACACTACTACGGCTTCACACTGCTCACCATGACCGACCTCACTCCGCCACAGCGACTCCAACTCCACAACTACCTTCGCTCTAACAACCTACAACTGGCAGCGCCCGAGATCGATGATAATAGACGCCTGATTTCAACAACTACTTCGTTACACACTACTTCAGCACGCTGGATGGCTGGCTGAAGTTGGTGCGCGACTACAGGCTCCACCACTGGCAGCAGCATGTACCTGCTGGACTACAGTTTCTGAGTAGCTGAGACAACTGAGGGTGAACTAGGACCCTGTACAGCCGCTACACCTTTTTGCCTTTGAGGGTTAGATGAGCTACAGCCAGCAGCGTTGTAGTAGACCTACCTTCGGTCATTTTGCAGAGCAGAAAACTACATGTCAGTTCCTTTTGGATTCCCCCTTTCGACTACGGTTGCGCAACACTTTCAGGTTGCGCAACCGAGCAGGCGTGTTAAACTACAGCGAGTGCATGATACAGTTGCATGTGCACTACACTGATGGTTGGTACATACCGCAGGCCTTGAGCCTAGCTTGAGCTACATCAGGAGAAAACAAGAGCTGCGGCAGACTACCTTTGTTTGTGACAACAACTGCGCAGCATTTGCACTTGTAATTAAACGAGAGAGAGCTAGAGCGATTGACAATTGATTTCTTCCCTCCCCCCAGAAAAGCTTCTCAGAACGTTTTGTATGCACCCCTGCTACAGAGGTTCTGAGAAACTTTCCTGGAACTTTTAGTCTCCTCACCAAAAAGCCAATAAAGCTAACCAAAGGAAGGACGCACACATCTTGAAGTCTTGGCCCTGCGGTCCCTGCCGATGTTCCCTTTTTCCTTGCCACGCTAGACAGGGGCCCTCAGACTTGGACACGCGAAGACGGGACCGCGGAAAGGTGAGGTGGAGGCGCTGGAGGACGAGCTGGAGTCCATCGGCCGGTTCCGTGCCATTGAGGTCGGGGCGCAACATATGCAAGGTATTTGACCAGTCATGGCCATGGCCATGGGGGTCATGGGGGTCATGCAAGCCAGATTGACAGCTCAGCAAATTGTGACGACCACTTCTTTGTGGATCACTTGCGGGGGAGCATGGCGGAAATGCGTAAGGCCTATCTGTTGAAATAGGTGGAAAAGGCAGTTGTGTTCTTCCTTGAATGCCCGGTTTGCTCGGGTTTTGCAGGTGGAGCAGCAGCAGCGTTTGCGCACCCTGCTGGCCTCGAGTGACAGTGACCGCCGCTTGGCTAAGCTTGCGGGAGTTCCAAGGCATGGAGCTGTGGAAGCCTGGAGCGTGCCTTTTGTCAGAACTGACGTTTTTCTCAGCCCCCAGGCCCCGCAGGATGCCTCTCCTTCCAGGAGGTTGCTTAGCCGCTCGACCTATCCAAGGCTTGCTGACATTCTTCGACATTTGGAAGCGGTACACCCAAGGTGAATGGGAGCCTTGGGCAGCAACCAGGATCACGGTGTTTCCTTTGCAGCCTGAGCCAAGTCGAAGTGTTGGACTTGGAGCTGTCAGGTTTGCGCACCCCTGCTCCACAGCCAAACCCTTGAACTGCAATTGCTTCATGCATCAGAGACACACGGGTAGCCTGCATTACAACATGCAAAATGCTCACACGGACCTTTCTTGTAAATCGTGGCATGGCACTTCATGGCGGTGCGGGCCACGGTTCTGGCGCGGCCGGAGGGTTTGCGCAGAGTGGCTGGAGATCTCGAGAAGGCGAGGCACTGTCACGGCTGCTGCGCCCCAACGTGCCAGCGCGCCAACGCGCCAGGTGCATGGCTTTTGCCATGATCGCGACATCCAAGTGTGCGCTGGCAGCGCCTGAGCTGCACGCAGGGGCCATATGGGTGCCGCCCATGATGTGGAGCTTCAACTGCGAGGTGTTTTCGACGAGCTGCTTACAAAAGCATCGCTTCTAAGCCGTGTGCAGCGCTTCTTCTGCGCTCGGAGCAAGATGCTTTTCCTCTTGTTCTACGCTGGCCATGGCCGGCCTGGGACAGGCTGGTGACAGTGTGGGGGAAGAGGGCTGGCGGCCTCGGCAAGACCCCAACAGCTTGTCTCCCGGACCAGTCAAATAGTGCCTTGCAGCAATACATTCTCAGCGTTACATTTGCCACACAAAAGGCTCGATGTAGCTTGTTTGTGCTGCTGAGACGGTCAAATGCGAAGAGGTGACTGGATCATGGAGGATGAGGATGTGAGCTTTGCAGACCCTCTGTCTGATTTTGTGGATGCTCTGCCTTAGATGTGCCCAGGGCGAACTCAGGACATCCTCCATCTCTGGCAGCATGGCCTTCGCATGCCTGGCGCATCTTTGCTGATCATCAGCGATGCCTGTCACAGCGGTGCATGGGCTACTTGGATGACCGGCTGAAGCGCCATCCCTCTTTTTGCTATGGTTCCTACATTGGAATGCCTTCCGAGGTCACAGAGGCCGCCCGCGCTGGACGCTCCGATGTCACTTGGAAGAGGGCGAGGTCTTTTAGAACTCGTTCGAAGTGCTGCACAGTATGTTGAGGTGAGGTCATGTTTCAGTCAGGGTTGCATGTAGCTCAGGTCATGGTGCAGGCATCTTGTGCTGCCCTGGAGAAGGCCTTGGAGCCGTGGCTGCGTCGACACCTTTTGGCTGCAAATGTCCAGACACACTTGGAGTTGGCATCAAGCCTCTGCCCAAAACAGGTTTTGGTCGAAATCTTCAGTAGTCGATGGTCCATTTCAAGGACATGTGCCTGAGAGCCGCATGTCTCGCCTGTGTGGCCAGAGATTCCGAGGATGGGGTCTTCATCTCTTTGTGGCTCCTGGTGCAGTGTGGGGAGGTGGCACCACAGCACGCCCTGAAGCACTTGGAGTCTTTGGAGCGCACCTCAGCCAGCAAGTTCTGTAATTGTCCAAGCAAAGGGACCGTCGTGCGGTTTAAAGAAGATTTCCTTGATGTCTCTTTTGCCTCAGTTTGGTGGCAGTCCGCAGCGGAGTTTGGTTGCTTGGCTCTTTTGCATGCCATGCTCCAAGGACATCCCTGCATTTACAAGGCGGGCCCCTTGCTGCACTCGTTTTGAACAGTGCGGCTGGTGGTCGCCTCTGTCGAAGTTGGGGTGAGCTGAGTGCTGCGCAGGAAGTGCAGAACGAGCTCCCTAGCCTGGGCTCGGGCTGGCCGCCCCCGAAGCTGCTGGAGCTGCCTTCCAAGACAGATGCCACAGCCAGCGCCACAAGGCAGAAGCGAGCGGCATGTGATGGAAGTGTGATTAGCCATGGTTTAAATCATCATCTGGGAAGTCGCGGTAGTGACTGACCGGTGGTGCTTTGGCTCAAGTTTACGGGTTCCGTCGCGCCTTGGATGGGCGTCGCCGAACCCCTGCGTCGACCGACGGCATCTCGGGGGAGAAAGAGACCTCGGGCCGCCGTCAGGTTGGTAGGGACTATTCGTGCGGCCTGTCGTCGATCAAGGTTGCGGGTTAACTCTTTTCTCTTTTGGTTGTTGTTCTCTGGTGTGTGGGAAACCCTGATCTTTGGGACCGGGGATTGGTTTGCTTTCGGGGAACCTTTCTTTTGTGGCTTGTTTACCCCAACTTACCCATTGCCTGGGCACAGGCTCGTGCCCGAATCACAGGTTATCAGCCGTAGGACTTTCCTACGCGCTTGAGACCATCAACTACAAGCTCTATGACGTCGACCCCACGCTCTCACAGGAGTGTCGTGGATGAGGAGGCTATCCTAGGTGGTCTCCGATCAGGTGAGGACTTGCCGGACTACGACTACGAGGAATTCGAGGCAGGTTCAGCAGGTCAGGATCGCAGGGCCCGATAGGGACACACCCCGAAGCCGTGGCAGGTACACTGACGATGGAGACGACCGCATTTTCCGTCAGGCCACCGATGATGAGCAAGGACGAGGAGCTCGCCCCGATAGGGGCGGCTCCGAATCAGGTTTCGGACAAGGACATTTGGACTTCATCAGTATGGCGATGAACATGGCTCGCCCTCATACGGACGACCTGGAAGCCATCCCTGGTCGATTTCCCAGGTCTCTTTTTCCAGGTGAATCACAGGCCCCGGAGGGAGTTGAGAGCAGGCTGCAAGGACCAGGAACCATGGTCTTGGCTCCGAGAGATATCTCGGGTCGATCAACTGGGTCTCAAAATCCAGGTCAGTTTGATGAGTACGAGGAGAGGGCGTTTGCAGGCATCGGATACGATGCCCTGTTATCGACCGCGGGATGGGGCGGTAGCGTGAAGCCTGAGTCTGATACTGATAGGCCCAACCCGGTTTCAATGACTCCATTTTGAGTTCGATAATGATGAAGATTATGTCGCATTTGCGGATGCTCGTGAGAAGGAAGAGAGTTTATCTTACCGGAATGCAAGGAGCCGTGATGCTGCGAGGGCCAGGAGCCTCACTCGTGGTCCTGCGAGGGACATTCGTGAGGACAGGGACACCCGGAGTGAGAGGGAACGGATCCGAGAGAGTCGGGACACTCTTAGGGGTTTGGAGGCCATCCATGAAGGAAGAGGATCGATAGGTCCTCCGGGGATTGAACCCGTCCCGAATGTTGCGCCTTTTCAAAATATATCGAGGACGTAAACCGGAGTACTGGTTCGCCCAGGATCACTGAGCGGGCCGCTAACGTGGTTGAAGCAGGTGCAAGGGACGGAAGGCTTGCAAGTGCACTAGAGATCGAGGATCGTCCGTCGATCGCTGGCCCGTTAGGGCGAGATCTCAGCGACCTCGAGCCACTACACTGATGATTCTGCTTCCGACCCTACAAGGCGCACTAGAGTTGAAAGGGTTCCTGAGAGGATCGAGATATCGACCCCTCCGGCCCTCAGATCTCATTCTTCTGGTGACTCCGGTGACGCTAGGATTAAGGAAGTATTTGATTTGCACATTCAGGAGATGTTCGAAAGAGGCGAGGCTTCTAGCCCGGTTGCGAACACCCTTAAGGCCTTTGCTAATCAGATCAGGTTACTGAACGGTCAGGTGAGTTCCATGCGCAGGGAATAGCGTGATGAGAATCAACAGATAAAGGACAAGGTTAGTCGCTTGGCTACCGAGATTGCAACCCAAGCGGATGCTGATCGAATGCGACTGATAGTTCAACGGTTTGCCGGTGAGATCATTCCCGATAGCAGAGCAGTCGTTAGGCAAGCTATTGATGAGCAGAGCGAGATTGTGGATCAGAGGATCAACTCGCTCTCAAATGAAGTCCGGGAATCCGTTAGGGACGTAGAAAGCGGAATGAGTCAGCTTCATCAGGTTGTTCAGGATAAGCATCATGCTATCTTCAGGAGCCAAGCTGCCTTTGAGGACCAGATCAATACTGAGGTTGAAAAGTTAGAAAAGCGACTCTTTTTTTGGTAGAGAAGGCCGTTAGGCTGACTGCATCTTCTGATGCTCCGGCTGCATCGGGGCCCGATAGGGCCACTAGCAGCGGGGTTGACGTGAATTTCAGGGACTTCACCGCGAGGGTCGATAGACTCCAAGGTGAGACTGCTCGACATGCGAAATGGGCCACTATGGCCATTGACGAGCTCAAGGATGAGCACAGGACGTTTGCTGACCAAATGCTGGAATCACGGGGTGGCAGGGGATACCATGTTGTCGATAGACCGAGGGACCCCGATACCCGTCAGGATTGGCGCGAGGCGATCGAGGAGATTAACCGGAAGGTTCAGGATCTTACTCGTAGAGTCTATCGCCAAGGTCGGGATCATGATGCCACTGCCGAGAAGGCCGAGACCGCGAACGCCCGTATCGCTGCACTCGATGAGAATGCACAAGGGCTTCAGCAGGCTGCGCAGGCTATAAGAACTCAGCTTGGTAATCTTCCTTCAGGCACGGAGCAGACGCAGGCCGTCGTTAGACGGGAGCTCGTCTTTTATCGCAACATGTTAGACGCGACCATGCGGAGGCTTGGCGTCGTCGAAAACAACATCCGCGCCCTGAATGAAATGAATACCCGAGTTGTGGGGCAGCTTGCCGAGCTTGAGGGACATGTCGATGACGCAGCCGATATGATTCAGGTAGCTCAGCAGAATCCTCGTGGACCCCAAGGCAGGCCAAACGTCGGGTACGACGCTTTCGCTGGACAAGGACACAGGATTAGGTCTCCGACGCCTACCCCTGGAGATAGAAATGCGAGTGATCAACCCCAGGTCAATAGGGGTTCAAGCTTGCCAAGCGCGCCCAGTAGGGTTGAAGCTGGTTCTCATGCAAGCGGACAGATCTTACTCTCCGCCGAGGCGTATGAGGTGATCCACAGGCACGTACTAGGGCTAATAGTTCAATTTGCCCGAACAGGGATGAAGGTAGGAACAGGAGTCCGAGAGCTGCCGATAGGGAGCCTGAGGTTAGGAGTCGGGAATCGAGAAACGAGAGACCAATCCGCGATAGCGGAGGTGCCCCTCGAAATCCCAATCGCCAACAAAGGGATGCCCAAGGCAACAGGGCCCGAGGTGACGTTCCGAGTCCTGGCGATAGCCGAAGGAACCCAGCTGCGCCAGATGGCGATGGACCTGATCTCTCCAGAAAATGTGCTCAGGACAACCCAAATGATCGAAGACACCCAAATGCGAGTTTCACTTGTGCTACGTGCGAACGTGAATTCTGCCAACTGTGTAAGGGTGACGATGGGGACTGTTGGAATTGCCAGCTCTTGAAAACAAAGTGCTGGGCCTGTCGCAAAAATGCTCAGGAGATATCCATGTATTCTTGTTCTGACTGTGAGAAGAACATCTGCAATGAGGGACCGTCGGGTCACGGTGGAGGCGGATGCGGTGGTCATGGGCCACTCCCGCGTCCTCCTCCCGGGCCTGGTCCTCCTGGTAGAGGACAAGGACCCCTGGACCACCTGGTGGCACAGCTGGAGGCGGCGGGGCGTATCCCGGGGGATACTTGGGGGAGGAGGAGCGCCGACGTTTAGCGGTACTGCTGTAGATTTTCACGGAGCTGGAAGCAATCAATGTGGTTCCAGCTTCTATGGTCCAGCCTACGGAGGTGGTGTTAACCTTATGACATTTTTGCAGCCACACACTGAGGTGTCTTGAAATATTTATTTTTTCAAAAAATCATCAATTTCATGATCCTCAACACTATCCTTTTTTTATCCTCATCGTTTGTCATTGTCCTCCAGATTATCATTTTTTATCCTCATCGTTTTTCATTATCCTCAAGCCTGCCTGCCTGCCTGCTCGCTCGCTCACTTGTTTTGTTTTGCTTTGCTTTGCTTTGCTTTGCTTCGCTCGCTTGCTTTGCTTTGCTTTGATTTGCTGGGCTTGGCTTTGCTTGGCTTGCTTTGGTGGGTTTCCTTCAGCTTCAGCCATGAAACAATTTAGTTGGAGCCATTTTGCGCAAGAAATGTCTGACGGTGGCTGTGTTGAAGCTCGTTTCAAATCGTGTTCCAGGCTGGAGAACAGGGGGGGAAAATTGGGAGGACGATTTTTGGAAGGTTGATGTCAGGCAGGATAATTTGTTGGATGATTTTTTGAAGATGTCAGGATCATTTTTCGATTATTTTTCGAAGATTTTTCGATGATGTTTCGATGATTTATTGAAAAAAACAAGAGGGTTTTGCAACTTTTTGCTTTCCTGACCACTGTGAAGGGGGGTTGGTCCCGAAAATGTGGGTTGGGGATGATTTTTCGATGATTTTTCCGAAGATTTTTCGATGATTTTTTGAAAAAACAGGAGGGTTTTGCAACTTTTTGCTTTCCTGACCACTGTGAAGGGGGGTTGGTCCAGAAAATGTGGGTTGGGGATGATTTGTTCGATGATTTTTCCGAAGATTTTTCGATGATTTATTGAAAAAATCAGGAGGGTTTTGCAACTTTTTGCTTTCCTGACCACTGTGAAGGGGGGTTGGTCCAGAAAATGTGGGTTGGGGATGATTTGTTCGATGATTTTTCGAAGATTTTTCGATGATTTATTGAAAAAATCAGGAGGGTTTTGCAACTTTTTGCTTTCCTGACCACTGTGAAGGGGGTTTGGTCCAGAAAATGGGATGATTTTTCGAAGATTGTTCGATGATTGTTCGATGATTGATTGAAAAAAACAGGAGGGTTTTGCAACTTTTTGCTTTTCCTGTCAGTCTCAGGAAGAGGAAGAGTGAAAAGGGAAAGAAGGAACAGGGCAGGGCAAAGAGAACTGGAGAGGACAAGGAAGAGAAAAAAAAGAAAGGAGATGGAACATGGAAACAAGAAGAGGGAAATGGAAAAGGGTAAGGAACGGGAAGGAACGGGAAGGAACGGGAAGGAAAGGAAAATGGAAACGCAGAGAATAGAAGCGATGTGGAGGAGGGATGAAGGAGGAGGGAGAGGAGATTTTTCAATGATGTTTTTTGCAGAGGATGATTGTAGGATGATATTTGGATAGGTTTGAGGATAACCAAATCGATGATTTTTTGAAAAAGTAAATATTTCAAGATTTCCAGTCTCTGGCTGGCTAAAAAAATCATAATGTTAACCACCAAGGCGTTGGTGTTGGCGTTAGCCATCCCAACGTTGCTGCAGGTTACCCATCTAGTGTCGGCAGTGGCAGTAATCTTGGGCCAGGTCTTAGTCTTGGCTACAGCATCCACGGGGCCGGTAGGCAGGGAGATGGCGGTCTTCTACCTGAAGCCTTGACGGGAGATGACGGCCGGGATAAGTGCACTAAATGTAGCAGAATCCCTGAGTTCGGTTTTCCTCTTGTTCCATGCGTTGGTTGTGGAATGAGGGCATGTGAAGTGTGCTGTCCTTTGCCTGCCAGACTGTGTGAAAGCTGTAGGATTACTTCCTGTACCCCGATAGGGGCGCTGATTTCAACCGTTGTTGATAGCAAGGATCGATACCATCATAAATGCAACACGATCGTGTTGCCTGCTGAGCCGACAGCTGATAAGCTTCGGGAATGGATCTCCGAGGTGAAGGAGAGGGTCAGGAATGCTTTCAGTTTCGACTCCGATTACGCGTTAGCGTGGATTTCAGAGACTGAAAGGCTGGATTATGATGCGCTGGGTGGGCCCTGCAAGTATCCGGTGTTGGATTCCAACTTCACGAGTGCTATCAGGGATTGCATCAAGACGAGGGCCGTTGGGGATAAGATGAATCGCCTTACGGAGACCGCTCAGAATACGACCCCTCCTCAGGGCATCTAGGGAAGGCAAATCTTGAAGCTTCTGCTGAATCCTGCAGACTGGGGTCGAGGACGACCAGACCTTCAAGATTGCTGAGCTGACCAGTCTCAAGTGTCGGCAAACAGGTCACTCTGATGATGAGGCAAGGCTCCGGAGTTATCTGAGTACATGGGACAACCTCATCTATGGGATCAAAAGGAAGATTGATGATGGGGTGCTGCTAGCCGTGTTCATTGAGAATGTTCGTCATCTACGCTGTATGCGGCCTGACATCGAGAGGTGGGATCGCGATGAGACCGTTAGGTCTTTCGCGTGGCTCTACAAGGCTTGTCAGGACTGTGTCGAACGGTGGCAGAAGCGCCAAAACACGCTTCAGATGTATCAGACCTTCCACGAGCAGAGGTCGCGGTCGGGCTCTCACTCTCGTGAGAGGGATCGAAATCCTGGAGCTCTTGGAATTGTGCGAAGATACGATCCGCTAGCCAGGAAGAGCGACCCAAGCCCTTCAAGGTCCGTTAGGTCCGGGAAGGACGGAAAGCCAAGATCATCTTCGCCCGGGAGGAGTAGTCAGAGAGACAGAGCAGGGATAGGCGGACCCCGTCTCCCAAGTCGCCAAGGAGTCGCCTGCCGGGCCCGCTGATCGATCCTGCTGGGAGTATGCTAAGACGGGAAAGTGTCAGCATGGTCGAGACTGCAGGTTTGAAGCACGACAAGAGCCCGAGGATTCCTGCTGCTCCCTCTACTCCGAGAACTGGTGATAGGCCCGTTAGGGACAAGCCTATGTACTTCGGGTACTGCTACGATTGGATGTATGGCAAGTGCACCGAGGATTGACGGATTTTTAGATGGGGCGGGCCGTAACCCTAAAACCGACTGTGTTGTTGTGGCGTGTCCCGTGATGTGGGCTGCTGCCCCAGCTATCGGTGGGTCTACACCGGGGTGTCTCCCGCCTGGCGTTAGCCGCTGGGAGAAAAGTGAGAGACCAGGTCATCTGGAGAAGGACTACTGACGCCGATGGAACAGTCATCGAGGATACCTCCGGTGATCGCCGATCAGTCCTATTCAGAAGGCTCCCCAGAAGGACCAACATCAAGACAGTATTTTGGTACTGTGAAGAGCCGGAGGCTGTGTTGTCCTGGAGGAGCAAGTACTTTCAGCATGGTCCCGATAGGGAGCCTCTGAAGGTCAGGATCCCTGATCTCCCCGATATTGAAAGTGACAACACGGGTAGGGTTGTTAGTCGCTGTAGGGAGGCTGGATACAGCCACCCTAATGCGATCAAGTTCCCGTCTCGCAAGAAGATCGCTAGGGAGGTTCAGAGTGCTCTGATAAGAGCTGCGGCTGTTCATGCCCAAGTGCTCTTGGACAACGATGATGACATCGACACAAACCCTGGGGAAACACGGGGACATCGTGCAGTCCGAAAGCCAAGTACACCCGGAAAGTCGCTGCACCTGTTGGGTACAGCGGGGTGAGATGGTTGGTCGATACCGGTTGCCCGATGGATCTGATCGGTCTTGGTGATCTGAAAGGACCCGATAGGGCCCTGGTCACCAAGGGCGGACATACGCACGCATTGCACGCTGCAAACGGGGCGACTCGTATTGCTGGTCGTGTTGATGCTGAAGTCGGTAATCTGGACAAGGTGATTGAGGCACATGTCCTTGAATCTACGCCATCCATCATGTCGGTTGGGAAGCGATGTATGGACATGGGCTACTCGTTTGCGTGGAATGCAGGCTGCATGCCCACCCTTATGTGCCCTTCGGGCCGTGTGGTGGCGTTGGACGTCATCAACAGTGTGCCGTACCTTCCTTATGGTGACACTCAGTTTGTTTCTCCTACTCTTGATGACTGTGCAGCCGAGGTACCTAGGAGCGAGCCCATGTTGGCGAGCGAGAATAGCTTACAGGACACCTGGAGGACTGAGCGATCAGGTCATATTGTGAAGGAGCACCGAATTCCACGCAGGGCCAAGTTAGTGCCAACTGGCAGTTATTGTCCCGTTAGGGTCGATAAGTTGACCAATTACAGAAAGACGATAATTCACCGTAATGGGGTTACCCATGAGGTGTTGATTGATGCTCTGTGGGAATTGCCTGAAAGGGATCAGCATGCGATAGCATCTGATATTCCTTGGACAGGTGAGACTTGGTTTCAGGTTAAATGCGAGACCGTGGGAGAGGCCGAACAGGGTGAGGGCGATAGCCATCCACCGCCTGTTCCTGTCCCTGGGGAAGGAGACGATGGTGAAATCGTTGAGATAAACTTCCTCTCCGGGCTACGCACTGAAGCAGAATGGCGTGTAGACGCTAAGACGCTCCGCCATATGCTCACGCATCTTCCAAAGAACCCATATTGCCCACACTGCCAGCGTGCGAAGATGGAGAATGTCAAACTTCGCCGCAAAGGTGGTGCTGCTGCGCATGACATGGCAAACTTCGGGGGCCTAGCCACTGCTGACACTATGGTGTTGAGGGGGCTGAAGGATCGAGGCTTTCACGGCGAGGCGGACGCGATAGTGTTCTATGACCTCGCTACTGATTACCTCGATGTCCTTCCGGTGCAATCTAGATCTTGTAGCAATACGCTAGAGGCCTTTCGAAGGTTCGCCATGGGACAAACTCTGGAGTTGGTGTACAGCGATCAAGCACCAGGGCTAAAGAATGCTGTGACAGCACTTGGTGCTATGCACCGGCTCTCAACACCGGGCATGCCCAAGACCAACGGCTTGATAGAGAACAAGGTTAAGCTGGTTCTCCACGGGGCACGTGTGCTTCTGCGTCAAGCCGGATTTGAACCTCGATGGTGGCCATTTGCCGTTAGGCATTTCGCTATGGCTAGAAACATTGAGAATCGAGGTGACGGATCACCCGAGACGCCACGGTGACGGAAACTTCAGCGGAGTGATTCTGCCTTTTGGCTGTCTGATCGATTTCTACCCCATTGCTCCCAAAGTTCGCAGGGATAGAAAGGGGGGGGTTCAAAACGCCCGCAACGCCATCAGACACGATAAGAAGGTTGACTCAGAGGACGTCGATGAAGGAGGAGACCGCTGGATCGTGAATGAAGATGAGAAGCTAGTCACTCGCGTTCACGTTGAAGTGCGAACCAAGCTGTTTGTCCCGATAGGGGCAAACTGCCCGGTCAGGATCAAGGATCTTGGCAGAAGACGAAGCACGGTCATCAACTACCTTGATGGATCAACAGAATTTGTCGTTGACGAGAACTGGCTCCAGGCTGAGCATGAGCGCGGGGGCGATCATGAATGGACTGGAGAGACCCATTTTGACTGTGATTTTGATCAGATCAATGAGGATGAGGCCGAGATTTACGAGTGTGAGGAATACGAGCCCGAGGGTGGTGACGAGCCTGAATTTGCTCCTGCAGATGAGGTAGAGGTCGAAGAGACGAGTATCACTACTGCTCTGCCCGCCGAAAAGAAGGGACGGGAATTCATCAAGATCGAAGAAGATCCGAAGTTCGCTCCATCTTCCAAACCAGGCCTGTTCTTGGGCTATCGCTTAGAGCCAGGGGGGCTGTGGAAGGGCGACTATCTCGTTGCTGATCTCGAGCACATCCAAAGAGGCCTCAGGAGGCCAAGTATTCACCAGGTCAAGCGCATCTGGAAGAACCCTGAAGAGCCCTACGTGTTCCCAATGTTGGCATCCTATGATGCCAGGACTCGGACCATTCGGGAGGCGTTAGCTGACCGAAGGGCCGAGTTGAGGCCGAGCAAGAAAATCAGGGATGAATTTGACTTTGATGAAGGTCGGTTTGATGACCCTGATGAGGACGATGATGATGACCAGCAGGACGAAGGGGGCGATAGCTCTTCCAAGTCCGACGGAATCATTCGGAAAAAGGCTGTCCAAGGAGGTGGTGACGCATGCATCTCAGATTACTGGGAGCGGCACGACGAGGACAGTGCTTGGTATCGCATCCACGTCGAAGTGCGGAAGAAGTTCTTCGGGACGACAAATGAGAACCTCCCCCCTGGTGGTCCTTCGCACGAGGAGCTTAACATCGTTAGGGTCACTCACATGCGGGGACTCGATGCCGTTGGTAATTGGGTAAGGGTACGATCGCAATCATGACGCCCCCAACCATCGACGTTTTACGCGTGGATTTTGGACGGGTGTGGCCATCCTCTTTGACAAAGGGTGCGCTCCCCACGGTAGGTTCAGGCCGAAGGAAGAAGGAACGAAGCCTGCCGGAGACTCAAAGAAGGGTCACAAGCTGCACGGAGATAGGATCGACTATGACCAATCCGCCGATAGGCGTGAGCGGCCATACACTGGCACCGGAAAGCTCAACTCTATTGATGCGGATAGTTGGAGACAGATGTCTACCCGGTCACGGGAGACATAAGTTCAAGCCGAACGGGAGTTATCCCTGAGGGAAGAACGGCGTCGAGAACATCCTGAGAGGGATCCGGCCGCTCCAGCGCCGGGCCGCAAGCTACTCATTGAGTTTGCTTGTGAGCCCGACTCTCGCCTGTCAGCTGTGATGATGGAGTGTGGCGGAGAAGCAGTTCGCGTTCACATTGGCTCATTTGACATCACAGTCGGCTCATTGCGATCATCGAGGATAATCCTGGGTGCGATCTATGGGCGTCAATTCCGTGTGGACCGTGGAGTACATGCCAGTATGTGAATCTTTCACTTCACGGTGCCGAGTTTGCATCACACCTGAATGACCTGAGAAGGAACTCCCAGGTGATGTTTGCAGCATTCATGCGGGCCTCCCGAGCCGTTAGGCGAGGGGCAGGGTTGCATTTGAGTGGCCTAGACACTGCCTTGGGTGGAAGCAGCCGTTCATGCAGAGGTTTCTTGCTGATCCTGATGTCGAGACCATTGATTTTGACGGCTGTGATTTCGGAATGCAGGACAAGGACGGTGTGCCGATCAGGAAGCAGTGGAAGGTTGCGACGACCTCCAAGGAGCTCATCGAGAAACTCTCGGGTCGAAAATGCAAGCACGAGAAGGGTTACCTTCATGCGCGCATTGAGGGATCGGTGACCCCGACGACTGCCCTCTATCCAAGTGCAATGTGTGAGGCAATCGTTGGAGCCTGGTATCCGAACGGCACGTTCAAGAAGGTCGCGAGTGCTATGCCGGTCGAAGTTGATCCGGTTGAGCAGCGATGGAAGAAGAAGCCTAATACCTTGTACGTCAGTCTTGACAGCGAGAATGCCAGGATCCCGACGCGGGCCACTTCGGGAAGTGCGGGTTTGGACACCTATGCTTCTGAGGGAGTGTGTGTTCCCGCAGGGGGGTCAGGTCTAGTTAGCACCGGGATCTCGATAGAGATGCCCGCGGGCGTGTGTGCCAGGATCGCCCCCAGATCAAGGACTAGCTGTGAAGAACAGGATCGCTGTAGGCGGTGGAGTCATCGACCCTGACTACGATGGTGAAGTCAAGGCCATCCTCTTCAATCATGGAGATGAGGATTTCATTGTAAAACCTGGGGACCGCATCGCGCAGATTGTGTTGGAACGTGTCATGCTCATTGATGCATCGATCGTTCCCAGGAAGGTCAGACGGAGAACCGATAGGGGATCCGCTGGCTTCGGTAGCACAGGTATAGCTGCTGCCGCTCCGACGATTGGATCTGACGGAAAGAGTTTCGAGTTCTCTATGCCCAGGAAAAGATATCCCTCTCGCATCGACCGAAGAACTCAGGTGCCTTCCCTCCCTTGTACGCTTGTGTCGCTAGACCCGTCAACAAGAAGGAGCAGGCTGGAAATGCCAAGGCAAAGGCTGCTCTACAGAAGGAGTGGGACAAGTTGACTTCGCAGGGATGCTGGGACTTGTCAACCGTCCAGGAGTGGTTCGATGTTGCGGCTAGGGCCCGGAAGGAACGACATCTGCGTTGAAAAGAATCACGAGCTTCCTGAAGACGATCCGAATCGCAAGTATAAGGGGCGAGTCGTCTTTGAGGGATGCTTTGTCCGTGATGAGGTCGGGCACTGGGCCTTGTTCTCTGAAAACACCTCCTGCCCCGCCACTATGGCAGCGGGAAAGATTGGTGATGCTCACGGGCTACTTCCCGGGAATCTTCTGGAAGCGAGAGAGAGGGGAATCGGCGTACACTCAGGCTCGCCTGAAGGGGAAGAAGACCTGGGTGAGGATTCCTCGTGACCAGTGGCCTCCTGAGTGGTTTGACAGTAGTTGGGAATCCCAAGTACAAGGATCCAGTCGTTGTCCTGGTGCTCGCATTATACGGACATCCTGACGTGGTGCCTTTTGGGAGCAGCACTGCGAGGCTATGCTGAAGAAGGTCGGTTACGTCAAAGTGAAGGATTGGGCCAGCGTGTTTAGGCACGAAGAGCTAGACCTTTTCCTTGTCGTGTACGTGGATGACTTCAAGATGAGTGGGCCGGCTAAAAATGTCGCAGCCGGATGGGCCCTGCTCTCGAAGGTCATCAAAATGGAGGAACCAAGACAGCTCAAGAGATATCTTGGCTGCGAGCATGAGTTCACACAGCAACTGGTCAAGGGTCATTTTGATCCAAGGCTGGCGTGGACCGTGGGCAATCCCCCTGATAAGGAACAGCCCGACTTGAGGTTCGGTCCGGAGGGGTTACTCTCTAAGGACATTCCCAAGCCGGAAACTACAATAAGGTTCATTAAGTACAGCGAAAGTAGCTTCATGCAGGCGTGTGTCGATAGATACATAGAGCTGTGTCAGGGAAAGTACCCGAAGAAGCTGCAAAAGGTTGAGACGCCGTTCCTGGACGAGAGCAAGCCGGAATTCGACGAGAATCTCGTCAATCCTGAGTTTGATAAGCTCTTCAACCAGGCGATGGACGTGGAAACCCTCAACGCACAGCCTGGATGCCTCGGTAACGATGCGGCGGCAGTACTGATGAAGGTTCTCTACGGAGCTAGGATGGGCAGGTACGACCTTATTCGTCCTGTGCAGGCGTTAGCCAGCCGGGTCACGAAGTGGAACCACCTGTGCGACCGCAAGCTCCATAGGCTAATTTCGTATGTGAACTCTACGCTTGACCTTCATTTGTACGGTTGGGTGGGCGATAGCCCAGAGTTCATCGAGTTAGTCGCTCACTGTGATGCGGATCTGGCTGGGGATTGACCGATTCCAAAAGCACGTCGGGAGTGCTCATTTGCCTTGTGGGTCCTAGGACCTACATGCCCATCACTGGAGTAAGTAAGAAACAGACTTCTGTTTCGAAGTCAACTCCCGAAGCGGAGATTGTTGCCCTCGACCACGGAGTGTCTAAGGAGGGAATGGCGTTAGCCACCCTCTGGCAGCACGCCGTTGGGAAAGGAAAGGGGACCCAGCCGTTCATTATCAACGTGCTGGAAGACAACGAATCGGCTTGCCGAATCGTTATAACTGGGAATAATCCCAACATGCGCTATATGTCAAGGACACAGCGCATTGACATCTCTTGGCTTAACGAGCGTTTCAATGATGGTATTTTTCGATTCGTTGCATGCCCGTCTCACTACCAAGGTGCAGACATTTTTACCAAGGCCTGCATCGACAAGGTCGTATGGAATCGAAATCTGCATACCCTTGGTATGTTCCTGCCGGGATACCTGCAGGAATATTTGGCCCAACCCACCCAACCCTGTCTTAAGCCCCCTGCCGCTCCTGGACTGCCCCCTACGCATGGAATCAGGTGCAAAATCCGGTTTCAATCGGCTCATAGAGAGGTTACTCTCTGAGTACGAGGGAATCGTGATCGACGAGGAAAAAGGAGGGAAAAGATGTGAGAAAACCATTGTCGCGGATCAGGCGTTAGCCAATGTTTTCGCGTTTAGTGAGTTTTGTAGGGTGATCACGCTTCAAGTTGCTCCTGGATACAGGAATCACATTGTTCGCACTGGTAGGGTTGAAGGCGATAGCCTTTGTTACATTGTGCTTGCACTTAATGATCTTGCACCCGATAGGGTTGATTCCAGGACTGGGAAGTGGGGACAGACCAGAAAGCTTAGGGATAGGACCGAGAGTGCCGTTAGGCAAAGGTTCAATATTGCTTGTGACGCTCGGACATGCGGATGCACTCTCGTCATTCTTTTCCGACCCCAATGTAATGTTTTGAGGGAAGGTGAGGTTGAGGGGATTGCTGCTATGCACGGATTCGACTGCAAGTCCGTTTGTGCATGTCAGTGCATTTTCAGGTGTTTCTCTTCTAAGTCTTTCATTTCGATGTGGAGCACTTGTAAGATGCGAGGAGGGGATGCCCTCTCTCCGCATGATCGGTTGCTTGCCGTTAGGAAGTGGTTGAATAACTTCATTGCCGCGTAGCTTCTGGCTTGAACAAGCTGGCTCACACGCGGGAAACCGCACCACATTCACAGGCAGCTCAGGATGCAGACCGCTCAGAATGCAAGGAGGACAAAGCATATCGGTGGCCCGAACCTGCCGACGCATGGCGACCGCTGATGGGATGGGCATGGGGCGCTGCATGGTGACGCCTCCGCGACCGTCCTGGGAATTGGCGATGGGGCTGAGCATGGACAAGCCGAAGGCCGTAGCTGCGTGTCTGCTTGCGGGATACCGCGAGTGGACGGCGAAGGGTTTCAAGGGAGAAGAGCCGAGGTTCAGAAGGTCGACCAACTGATCCAGGACGATCCTGCGGGAAGCTTCGAGGAGCTGGTTGGCAGAGTGTCACAGATCAGCAAGGAAAAGCTCGACAACTCCCTTGTCCCGTGGCCAGACCACAGGAAGGTGATTCTCTACCGGATGATCAGGACTGCCGCGATAGTGGCGGAAATGAAACACCAAGGAGTGGAGGTCACGGAGATGAACGCTTGGCGGCAATCTTGTGCGCCGCGGTTCCTACGGACCCTGCTTTCTTGGTTCCCTACCACGACGCATGAGGAGAGTGTCGGGATCAGCGGAACCCATGGACAATAGTGTAGAGCCGGCCGCTCAACCATGCGGCGGAATGTGGGTTGGAGACCCAAAGCCTGGCCAGCGTGGAAGGCAGTTCACCAACAAACGACCTTGGTCAAGACGGTTGCAGGTGGCGTTTGGGGAACATCCTCTATATAAGGGGGATGACTTTGGTGACACAGAGCATCACTGGACAGCTATCCGGGACTGGATGATGACAGGCCCAACGCGTTGTTCACCCCTCCGGAGGTGGTTGTTGACGCAATGATGCTGACGGAGGGAGGAACAGGGAGGGGATCGTTAGGTGCTCCTCCGGGCGACGATTGTCATCAGTGTGGTCAGTTAAGAAGTTTGCGACGGCCGATAGGCCAGGAATGCGGGGGTACCTGCACGCAATGGGAAAGATGTCAGGCCTGATCTCATCCAGGGGACGCAGTCGAATGGGATCGTCCTCAGGTGTTGCGGATCTCGCCCAAGAACCCGGCAAGTACCACTGACGTCGACATTGGACCTGACGATGGATGGGCCTTCTTTGACTTGGCAATAAGCTACCGGGATCGGACTGATACCGAGAAGGTCCGAATTCACGGGACTTCGCAATCTTCATTGTGGGGTATCCTGGGTGGTATGCAGGTTACTGCGTCCACTGCGAGTGAGGAATCTGTGGGTGTCTGGACTTCTTAGACAGTTGAGGCCCTGGGCTATTGCCCATTGTCGCACTACGGCCAGAACACCTGGGCGAGGATCGGAGATTTGCATCAGGCAGCCTGACGAGACGGAGAACTTGTTTGTGGATCAACCCGCGCTGCGGGGCGTTAAGAGAGGAGCTCAGCGAGTGTTTCCGAACGCGAGGCTGGCGATCAGTGGTATCTGCATCAAGCTCGAGCGACCTGCGGCAGATTCCTCGTATGTGGAGCTGTGCAACTCAGGAGGCGATAGCGTCCTGCAGTATTTCAATCCATTCATTGAATGGAATCCGCACGCTCCCTCCGTTGTGTGGGGCCATGTACAAGTTCTTCCCCGAGAACTACATGGGACCGATAGGTCTTTCGGTGGAAGAGGAGAACTTGCGCGCTGCTCCAGGGACACCTCAGGCAGCTCAGGCGGACGGTGGAATGCTCTTCGCTAAGATCGTGCCGAAGTCGAACGTGAGTGAAGCAATCCAAGGCGAGACGTTTGAGATCACCTTGACAAAAGGGTACTTCACCGAGTCCGGAGAGGAGGCGAAAGTCGTTGGTAAGGGAGCGATCGTTCCAAGGGAGCTGGACTGCTTCGAGCAGCCCAGGAAGATAATGCGCCTGATGAGGAACAAGAAGGTTGTTCCTCAATCCGTGGATCTGCCGAGGGGAGGATACTCTCGAGTGGCTGTTGATCCCGCTCAGATGGAAAGGCTTTGGGATGCATGGGCAACTGCCATGTTAATGGACATGATGCTCCCCATCTACCCCTCCATTGTGCTGAGCGAGATGAGCCGTGGCTCCGACAAGCTGATGTGTTGCTCAGATGCCTTGCGGCCAGTGGGACGGGCGCCGCGTTAAGAATAGCGGCGGCTGTGTCTGCCGGGTACGGTCCTCCAGTGTACAAGGAGGAGTCCGCGACTCCGGACGCGACCGTGTTCTACTTGCTGGATCAGACGTTCAACACTGTCTCCCAGAAGAGTAAGAAGGGGTTGGATCCGGTTGCGTTGGCGGACAGTATCCTCACACGCAGGACGAAGAACGACAGGTTGAGGGGTTCCCCAGACAACCGGCCGTTCAAGAACTATGAGGTCCATTCCGTGGCCAGTACTCGTGATAACGAGGAAACGTCACTTCGGATGATGATCACCAAGGCCTACGAGCTGTTGGACAAACGAACAGACGAATGTCCGACCTGTACGTGTTCGGCTTTCGTGGCTCCTACCTGTACCGATGGGAGAAGAATGCATGGAGGGTGAGGAGTGACGCTGCGACCGTCTGGAACAGGGACCTAGAGTCGCTGTTTTCGCTCAGCAACAAAGTGAAGGTCATGGTATGCGGTCCCGGAAGATCGTTAGACCGAGAGGGTGACCTAGCGGTTCACATGCAGAAGGAGATCCAGTCGAAGGTGAACACGATTCGCATGAACCTGATCCCAGTGGTCTCCGCTGACGCTGTGTCATGGGGGAGCGAGGTGGACAACTACGGCAGGAACAAGCCAGTCCAGAATGCATGGATTGTGGTGCCTGCATACCTCGCGGCGGTCCCAGACTTCTTCTCCCTGACCAGGACCGAATGGCCTGGCGATGTCGGGTTGAAGATCAGGGACTTCATCCTGCAGCAGTTGAAGGAGAATACTTCTTCAAAGATGGGTGATGCTAGCTCGATGTCAGAGTCCGAGGATGTCGAGATGACACGAGCTGGACAGGGAGGTCCGCCAGTAGGCGGAGCCCCTGGTGGGTCATCATCGGGCGTGGGTCACCGAGAGGAGAGCCCGGCGACCATCCCAAAAGCCCCTCCGAAGGCATTAGTCACGAAGGAGATGATGACGTCGGTGAGGCCTAAGCCCGAGGGTACCCTCTCCGCAGGTTCCTGCAACAGTGGACTTCGGGCCTGCGGACGTCTAAGGCGACGATGAGGAGGAGAACGTGGATGACGAAGATTCCGCTGGTGTCGATGACCTCCTTCCTGATAGGGGAGGGGTCGATCTCCCGACGGACTCCTTCAATGATGGTGAGGGCCCTACCGAGGCTGGTGGAGGAGGCGGAGGTTTTCGGGGAAAGGAAATGCTCCCGATAGGAATCGCCTGCAGCCAAGCGAGCGGCATCTCCCGATAGGGAGGACCGCAGGGCCAAGGATCCGGTTGACGCTCAGGAAAAGGGTGAGAAGCCAGGTCCGACCAGCCCCGGTGCGCCGATCTCCTATGCTCCCAAGGACACGGACGATGATGGGGATTTGCGGGATACCGTGGCGACCCCGAAGGGAGCATCAACTCAGGAATCTCGAGGGGGCATGCGCAATTATGCGAACGTGCCCTACCCGGAGCACCCAGGGGAGGCGCCGGAGCTGAAGTCCGCGGAGGTTAGGCATTTTCAGGAGTCAAGCTCCTACCTTGTTGAGAGGCCGGCGGAGCACCGATCAAATAGGAGGTTCATCGTCCAGCATGTCCTGGCTAGGGAGGCTGGCGAGCCTTTCATCTATGCGGTGATCCGAAACAAGGCGATCACTCGGGAGCGGGTTACCGCCGAAGAGTGGAAGAAAGCGAATGAGACTGTGCGCACATCACGCTTCCCACTCGCGATAGCAAGTGGAACGCGGTGTTGGAGCGAGCCGTAAACAACGATTTTATGTACGGGGCCATCGATGCTTCCCGGGCCGCTGGGAGGATTGATCAAGAGTACACCAACCCTCGCGATCGGAAGACGGCGCCATGGGCTGATCAGCAATGGAACATGAAGAAGTTGGCAACTGAGGCTGCCCACATCCCGTTAGGGATGAGGCAAGACATCCAGGCGAAGTATCACCATGGGAGGGCGCCCCCGAAAAATTGGGCAGATATGCCTGATCGGATGACTATATGGTTCGTGGTGTCGTTAGTGACCCGAACCGCAAGGCGTACGACTGTCTGCGGGCACCAGGAGTGAGGGCCACCTTGCTGAACGCGCAAACAGGTCAATGCATTCCTTTGGATGATCCGACCTGGGTGCCGGAGGTGGCATCTTCGCATCTGCTGGTGGGGACGATCACCGCGATCGCATCGCACGTGGACTGTGCCCTTGGGCGCGCATGGCAAATGCCTATGTTCCACCCTCAGCTGATGGCGGTGACAGCGATGCTGGAGAAGTACTTCAACGCGCTGAACGAAGCAGTGCTGGGCAAGCGGTTGGGTACCGCGCCTTTCAGCATGATTGCCGGCCACCTTGCTCCGGAGTTGCGGACTATCCCGACAAGGGAGCAGATGCCGGACACGCTGGCGCAGTCAGCTGTTCCCATGTTTCGGCGTTGTCTCACTCGGGATCTACTGCCGATAGGGAGCAGATCCTCGGGAGGGATGGCAACCCATTCGGGAAGTCATGGTTCGAGGATGAGCCTGATGGAGCTACCTGGCCCGGACATCACATGGCTGGAGGTGTTGCTGTTCCCCTAAAGCCGAAGACGAAGATCGTTTGGGGAAAGCGACCGCATGTCGATGATGAGGGCGAGCAGGACCCGGAGGCGAGTTCGTCAGGGCAACAGAGGACTGAGCAGGCCCCCGATAGGGGTGCCGGGTCAGGAAAGGATGATGACGAAACACTTCCTGACATAGGGAAGCTATCCATGGCGGAGGAGACTGGCCGGTCATTAAGGACATGCTTTTTATGCCCTTTTTTTGGGTGCTTTTTTTGGACCGAAAACCTTGTTTTTTCGCGTGCGCGTTCTTTGTCAAAACAATCCGTTTTTCGGAAGTGTTTTTTTGCCGAAAATCTTGGGGAGGGAGGGGGAGAGGGGGGAGGGGAGGAAGAATTTTGGGATGCGCTCTTACTCCGAGGTGGCTTGAACTTGACTTGCGTTGCTGCATGGCCAAAAGGACCCCAAAGAAGAAAGTCAAGAGGGAAGGGGCGGGATCCGCTTGGGCAGAAACATGCAGCAGGGGAACTTGGCAGCCTACTGGTTACAATCGTTGGCCACCTTAGCAGCCGATAAGCAAGAAGCAAAAGGCCGTGAACGCGCAGCTGCTCTCTTTTTTTCCGGCATTGCCCCATGCCAATGGAAAAGAGATACAGCTGGACAGCGCCAGTGAGACCCCGTCATATGGCAGCTGCCAGGTTTGCCTCAGGCACTGGCGCTGGCTGCTTTCGCCTCAAAACAAACTGCGCGAGCGCAGTTTGTCATAAGCGCAAGCTGGTCCAACTTGCTGTTTAAATCACGCAGGGCCTCTTCAAGCCGCGCGTTCTTTTCAGCTGCTTCACGGAATTTCTGCTCAGCCTGGCGGAGACGGTCACACCAGTCCCGTGCACCCATGGTAGTGCTTTTGGTCCAGAAATCTAATTCTTTCTTCATGGAGTCATTGTCCAGCCGCAGCCGATCTACTTCAGCAAGCAACTCATCATGGTTTTGGAGATTCAATAGTTCTTCCTTGGGATGTTGCAGCGCCGGCTGTTCTCGTACCTGGCCCAGTGCAGTTTGCAAAGATGTTTTGGGCAGGCTCAAGAACACAGTTGAAGAGATAATAAAACACATACTACAATTATTGACTGAACTGTTATTCCAAGCTGCCGTCTCTTAGTTGTAGTTTTGACATTCACGGGGTCGGCCTGCAGCTTCTTGGTGTTCTTCATCTCCCCCAGCTCGCTCTTTATCACAACCATGGCACGCCCCCTTTGGCAACGGCGACGTGAAGTCAGGCGGCTGGAGCTTGACAAAGAAAGTAGCGAGAGTCCACCCCCTGCCCAGATCTTTTCAATGCTGGCCCATAAGAGTTTGTCAATGGTCGAAAGGTTCAACTACCGGCAAGTCAAGCTTTAGATCCCCAAAAAACAAAAAAGTCCAACTTGCACAAAGTATTCAAGCACCACAAGAAAAAACTACCCGTTCGGGCCTCGAAGAACCGTTCCATTCGGGCACTGGGCTCGGGCCCGAAAAAGTCATTCCATTCGGGCCCCGAAAAGATGGCTGGTGGACACAAATGTGCAGATTGAAACGGTGGCCTCCAAAGAGCCCCTGGAGAAACATCCACAGCCAAGAGCCCCGGGCCCCGAAAAGTTGTTCGATTCGGGCCCCGATTCGGGCCCCGAAAAGCTGTTCCATTCGGGTCCCGGATTCGGCCCCCGAAAAGTCGTATACCATTCGGGCCTCGAAAAGATGGCTGGTGAACACAAATGTGCAGATTGAAACGGTGGCCTCCAAAGAGCCCCCAGAGAAACATGCGCAGCCAAGAGCCCCGGGCCTCGAAAAGTTGTTCGATTATAGGGCCCTGATTCGGGCCCCGAAACGCTGTTCCATTCGGGTCCCGGATTCGAGGCCCCGAAAAGTCGTATACCATTCGGGCCCCGAAAGA
Source organism: Effrenium voratum (assembly GCA_963377175.1). Lineage (NCBI taxonomy): Eukaryota > Dinophyceae > Suessiales > Symbiodiniaceae > Effrenium > Effrenium voratum. The sequence goes on along the minus strand of CAUJNA010003693.1, from coordinate 422,911 downwards.
AATGGCTGGTGGACACAATGTGCAGATTGAAACGGTGGCCTCCAAAGAAGCCCCTGGAGAAACATCCACAGCCAAGAGCCCCGGGCCTCGAAAAGTTGTTCGATTCGGGCCCTGATTCGGGCCCCGAAACGCTGTTCCATTCGGGTCCCGGATTCGGGCCCCGAAAAGTCGTATACCATTCGGGCCCCGAAAGAATGGCTGGTGGACACAAATGTGCAGATTGAAACGGTGGCCTCCAAAGAGCCCCTGGAGAAACATCCACAGCCAAGAGCCCCGGGCCCCGAAAAGTTGTTCGATTCGGGCCCCGATTCGGGCCCCGAAAAGCTGTTCCATTCGGGTCCCGGATTTGGGCCCCGAAAAGGGCCCCGATTCGGGCCCCGAAAAGTCGTATACCATTCGGGTCCCGGATTCGGGCCCCGAAAAGATGTTCCATTTGGGCCCCGGGTTCAAGCTCTAAATTGTTTTCAAGCTGGAAAAACTATTCGTGTTGGCTCCGAAGACTTGTTCAAAATTTGGGCCGGGTTCAGGCCCCGAAGTTGCCACAGAGGGAGCAAGGGACAGTGGCGCAATGGCAGCGCGCCCGAACCAACCTGCGGACCCGCAGTTGGTAGGGAGGTCGCGGATTCAAATCCCGCTTGCCCCCATCTTTTGCGCAGAGTGACCCTCGGGGGGCTTCAATTCAATTGCCGAAAGGAGCTCTGGCGCCTCTGGCAGGCATGGCTGGCCTTGTGATGTGGAAGGTCTGAGAAACACATGAACACGCAGTGGCTGTTGAAACTCACGCGGGCTCCTTTTTCACACTCTCAGCTTTCCCCGCGACATGTCAATTGCATGTCTCCCCGACCATGTTGCTACTAAGAAGCAAGCAGCAATTGCAGCTTGCAAAAACCACCGTTTGGGAAAACAGCAAGGCATCCAACTGCGGGGGCGCAGTTGTTTGAACACCTGATCCAATCTGTACTGGAGTCAAAGTCGATCAGGGCTGAACTGCTCCCAAGCCAGTGTTGTTTCGCTTCCGGAAGAGGCATCCTTGGGGGATGGCTCAGTTGTTGCATCGCAGCTGGGCGAGACATCAGGTTGCTCGGAATCTTTCTTCTGCTGCCACTTCCTTGCCAGGACCTGGGCCTCTGCCCAAGCCACTGCGACAAGCCCTGGCATAACTCGCTCACTCAGTGGCAAATCGTCGGCACTCCCCACGTAGAACTTCATCCCGAAGCCAAACTTCTGTGATTGTCCAAGGCCTTTCACCACAAAGCTTGAGTTGTCCAGCTTAACCATAATCTTGCAGCATCCTGCAGGCTTGACCGTGTAGGAATGGTTGCCAACAGGCGGTGTCTCAGGCATGGCATCCGCAGGTAAATGGAGGAGCGTGGGGTAATACTTCATCAAAATGTTTCCAAGCCGCTCCTTCTGCTGCAGAATGCTCCGCAAGTCTGGGTGGCTAAGCTCGTCCCAGTCCCCCGACTCATCACGCTTGCGTTTCCGCTCTGCGCGAAGGTCAGCCCGACTGCCGAAAATCACCGTGCTCTCGTGTTCAGACGACATGTTTGGAAACCTTCGGCAAAACTCGGGCCTTAATGACTGCGGCGATGCAAGTCAAGGGCAGGACGACAAGCAGCAGCAATGCCCGTGCACTCACACAACAACAAAGCCTAGCAGTGCTCATGCACATGCGAACACCACACTCCGTGGCTCGATGCATTTTTTTCAATCCAAGGCCACACAACTTCAGCCTCAAAAACACTGTGCGTGGTGGCTGGCGGCGGGCCTGTCTCAGTCTCTACTCAGAGGAGAACACAGTGACTGGTTTTGAAGTTCCAGCAGCTGCGTTTCCGCAGCTGGCGGCAGCACGCTGCGTTGCGCGCTGATCTTGGTGCCATGGCGAATTGTTGATGATGGGTCCAACTTGGACACGGCCAATTTGATCGAACTTGGTGCCAGGGACCTGGTCGGCGGTGTCGACCAATAGAAACTCCGAATCCTGAACCTGCATGTCAGCGTCCTCTCCTTCTGCATCAGATTCATGCTGTACTGCAGTCATCTGCTCGATGTCATCACGATGCCAGATGGCGTTGCCAGGAAAGAGAGAAAGTGGCATGAACCTGCGAATCATGTCAACGTCTCGTCTGTGAAGGGCCTTCAGCATCACCCGTGGTTTTGGCACGGAGTCACTGATTGGCAGGCAAAGTATCGAGGAATAGTCCTGGGACCACTCAACCAGGTCAGGCACGCGATCGAGCTCGTCCTGCCAGCCCCAAATCATGAAGCGCTTCTCCCAGGAAGCATAGCCAATCGGCCCATAATCTCCACCATAAGGGGCACGTTGAATGTCATACACCACACACCGCAACTGATAATGCTTCCTCTTGTACTCGTTGATGGCACATATCAGGTTCTTCGTGGGCCCTGGCACCAGCTGAACCCAAGGCCGATGCTCGATCCACTGCTGCACTGAGGAAGTGCGAGCTTCGTGATTGCACCAGTCTGCAGTTTCCTCTGCGTAATGTCTTTCCAGATAATCGTCGCTGTTCACATGAATGAACACTCGCAGATCCCTGAACTCCTCCATGCAGATGGGGCTCCCTTTGCGAAACACGATGGCTTGCTCCAACTTTTCCAGTATCTCCGAATGAAGCTGATAGAGCGGGAAGTAGCTGGACTTCCACGTCACCAAGCAAGCGTGGTCGCCTGGCTGAAACCGTGCACTGTCCATGTCGGCCAACCATGACGACATAATTACTGGGGTAGCACAGTAATGTCTGTGGGAAGTGGGACTGACGCGCAGTAGCCTAGATGTGAAGCGAAAACATCTGCAGGGCAATAACATCAATCAACAACATGGCAACTTTCAAGGACAGTCGCAACTTGCAAGGTCCAACACGCAATGCTTGCTCTTTTGTTTCTTTGCCCATCACGCGATGCTCGAAAGCTCGCTGCGGAAACGCAGGCGGAGTCAGCCTGAACTTCCAGCTCTGGCCAATATGCGCCTTGGCGTTTGAATTTGCTTTTGCGCCTTTGTTCTTGCAAGTTTTCTTAGGCGATTGCTCGTGAAAGAGGAGGCAGACTCTACTGACTTGCACCAGAAACTCCACTCTTTGGGTGCCCTGGTGGTCAATGATTATCTCTTGGCTGAAGGCGTTGTGGTGAACAATGTCGCAAAACCTGGCTCTCGAGCTTCATGGCTAATGCGACTCTCTGGTGGTCTTATCGTAAGCCAAGCTGCGATCAAGACCGGGTTTGGGCCTTGGGTTGAATACAAAGGGCCAGCCAAGGGCACCCGAAGACATGTGCTCATTACGCCATCATTTCGCAAACGTCATCCGCGATTCGCTGTCTTGGCACAAACACGCATGCAAGAGCTCAACTGGAAAGTGTACGTGCGGGCCTTGGCTGGCTGTGGCACACTTGTCGTCCTGTCCGTGTCCCGTTTGCCTTGTTTGGAGCGGCGCGCCCCTGGTAACAGAACTGAGGACAATGCTGCCACCTGGGTGAACGCAGCCAAAGCTGCCAAGACCAAGAAGAACTATGTGAGTGTAGGACTTGTGCAGGAAAAGTCCGTGCTGACATCCACAAAGATGTTCAACGCCCATACATTTGTACAGTGGGGAGCTCTTGGGGCAATAGAGCGATTCTGCCTGGGTCACAGCCGCCAATGACGAGCATGGGTCGCTGCACAGAATCTGCAGACTGGGGAAGAGGGCTGCCACTGCCTCGCGTCATAACAGAGAGAAACACGTCTATGCGATGGCTCGCTGTCTGATGACGGAAAGTGCTTCTTGAAGCGCTGGGAGTTAAACAGTGTACAAAGCCGTGGGGGGGTGGGGGGAACCTTGTCCCGGCTGATGCGCGGGTCCGGTCAGCCGAAAAATCCTCCATTTTGTGGGAGTTTTGTTTGAGCGCTTTCTGCAACGCAAGCCTGGTTTTTGGTGTTGCTCCCTGTGTCTGCCAAATGAACAATTCTGATGCATCAGAATTTTGGGCCCCTGCGAGTTCTGATGCACTAGATTTTGGGTCCCTGCGAGTTCTGATGCACTAGATTTCGGGCCCCTGCGAGTTCTGACGCACTAGATTTTTGAGCTTTTTCAAACGGTCCTCGGGCTCTTTTGGGCCCGACAGCCCGAGTGCCGGGGGGTTCCGAACCCCCTGGCACTGCGGCTCAAAATCGGGCTGACCTGCTATTTGTTTTGGGGGGTATGTGCAATTAAGCCCCAAGCCAAGACTACTACGTCTTGTTGTCTTTTGTCTGGTGTGCTCATGTGTTCTGTCTGCCCGTCAAGCCGTTTCACGCTTCGCCCCGCAGCCAGCTTTCCTCCAGTTGCTTCTTCAGCTGACTTGCTGCGTTGCCGCAGAAAGTCCGTGAAGCATGGGGAAGACTTGAAGGTGAAGAAAACTGGCATCAAGAAGCCTCCTCGCGTGGAGAAGGTGGAGTCACATTGCCATCGCAAGTGGCCAATCATGCTTGGGAGCGACTGCAGCGGCATGGGAACTGATGTTGTGGCAGCGAAGCAACTGGGGATTGAGTTCATGGTTCAGTTTGCCACCGATGTGGACCCAGATTCAAAAAGGGACCGAGGAGTCTTGGATATGCTCTTGGAAATGTTTGCGAGAAGTGTGACTTGTACACAGCTGGGTTTCCGTGCCAACCATACAGCAGACTGCCAGAACAAGTAGCTGTTTCCAACCGAGTTTGGGTTACTTTCTGTTTTTTTGCACATAGGTCTTTGCTTAGTCTGCTCCTTCCGAGGTACGGCGGGCGTCGGGCAGGGGAAATGCGACCAACGTGATTTATCATAGGCTGTGGTGGACTACATCTGCCGCATGCAACCGCGTGGATTTGTGCTGGAGAATGTGACGGGCATCCGGAATAAGAAGCACAGGAAGCACTTCAACAACCTTCTGCAGCAGCTCAAGGAATGTCGGCTTCCTGGGTCGCAGAAGCGGGCCTATGCTGTGAGCTGGCGAATGGTGAACAGCCGCAGTTTCGGGCTTCCGCAGAACCGGAAGAGGATCTACATCATGGGCGCCAGGAGGCCCACGCGCAAGGGTGTGAAAACCAGAAAACCAAATATGGCCCACTCGCTGCCTGAAAGCAAGTTCGCTTGCCTGGACGACTTCTTGGAGAAGGGGCTTCCCAAGGTGGACATCAAGAAGCTTTGCAAAACCAAGCGGAACAACATTTTGGCAGGAAGGAAGAAGCTCAAGGCGAAGGGTGTTTGGAATCTGGACAGGGACATCATCGACGCAGGAGCCGGGAAAAACTTCCGGCAGGTCACCTTGGGCTATGTTCCCACAATCACATGTGCACGAGCCTCCGGCGACAACTTCTGGCTCGACAACGATTCTTGTCCAAACCAGATTTAGCGAGTGCAAATAATCAAGTGTGGCGAGCTGCGCAGCCCGCAGCCCGCTTACAGCCTGTGCTAAGGAAAGTCGCTTTCTCAGCCTCAAGGAGCTGGCGGCTTTGCAGGGATTCCACAACTTCCGCTGGCCCAAAAGTGTGTCCCGCGCCAAGAGAGGCAAAATGGTGGGCAACGCCATGTCGGTTCCTGTCCTGAGGGAGGCAATGAGGGCGGTGCTCACGGCAGCTAGGTTGATCCGCTAGGCCTAGTAACTGTGGAGCCACAGTTATTAAGACAAGAGCTGCTCCTGTTTAATCTGCTGGGACGATGGTCCTGCTTTGGGTTGGTGCTCCGCGACTGCAAGGAGCGTGTGAATCTACAGTGAGGCACAATTGACTGGGGTAAACAAAAACGGAAGCGTTGCTGACGCGGATCAAATTCGACTTTTCACAGAGCGTGGCCCGTGCTTTCAGATTAAGGCACATCCGCAGTTTTCAGATTAAGGATCATCCGCAGTGTTTTTTATTTGAGGCCCCCGGTGCCAGCTGCGTAACCGCAGCGAGGTGCAGACTGCTATGGTTCAATCAACATCCTCGGCAAGCTCAACCCCGGTGCAATGCCGGAACATAAGCGCTTCCCACTACGATGACGTGAGGAAGGCTTGGGAACTCATTGTGGGGCGCGGCCCTCAGTAATAGAGATGCCATCAGTCAGTACTGCGCTGCTGCTCAGGACGGATCTTTTCAGGGACCTTGAGTCAATGAAGCCCTTAACGATCGAGGAGGGCGGTCGTCAAGACCCCTTCGACAATCGCAAGTTGCAGTCCATGATGGAGGCCTTGAAGGAGGGAGATTCCACTACTGACCAGTACATTGCAGGCGGCAATGTAGCGTGGGTTAGCTGGTCATGGTCTTCGACTGCAAGTGTGCCAGTGTACAAGAGCAGCGTAAAGTCGATCATGCACACCACGTACAAGAAGCCCCAGCCTATAAATTTGGTGGTGGCAGTGGATGACTTGTTTATGGACCAGAAAATGGGCAAATGAAGAGGATCAGTCCGGAGGAGGACCATCACGCCTTCATCTTGGCCACAGCGAGGGACTTGCAGCAAGACAAGGTCCAGGAGGCCGGCGCCGTCGCTGTCTTGGCCCCTAAATACATTACTAGCCAAGCATTGAGTTGCCAGCGCAGGAATGGAGAAGGGCGTGGCTGTCTTCCACGATCGATTGCCGCTTCAAGCCCGGGCTGAATTTGTTCTGGGAAGCGGCCCAGCAAAGGGAGGATGTTGGGACCAGCTACGAGACCATGTACTACAGCCCTGTGCAACGCATCTTTCAAATAGTGTCCTTCAAGTTGAATCACGAATCAGCTTCCAAGACCAAGCTGACGACTAAGAAGCTTTTCAAGATCTTGTCTGCCAACTTGACGGTGACATCGGGGGAGGCAGTGACGCAGTCCTACCTCGAAGTCTTGATGGCTCTGTGGAATTCCTTGCTCAGCGACACTTCTTTCCGAGAGGAAGTCCTGCTTTCTGAGGAGCTCTTCGGAAAGCGAAGTCCCACCAAGTCCATATATGTTTTGCGAGACCTTGCCACTGCTTGCAAGAAGCAACCGCCTTGCGTGAAGTGGGTGTTCGATGCCCTCATGGATGCGGCGTTGAACAAAATCTTCAAGCAAGGCGAGCTCAACCCCCAGGCGTTGGCCGGCAAGAACACCCTGACTCCTAGCACTGCTGCTTTTGGCTTAGGTTTTGCCTTGATTGATGGGGGCGCACTGCTTCTGAGGCTGTTCCATATGTGGGCATGGAAGTATGTCCTGAAAGATGAGATCCTGGACATGCTGTTGGCTCACAAGAGCCTGCCATGTGAGGACGCCAAACGCATCCGGGAGAAACTCTCCACTCAGGAGACGTGGCGCAAGGCAATGGCTGGTGGCCTTCTCTTCTCGCGGGAGACGCTCGACAATATCCCTGACAATGAACTTGACCCTAGCATTTTGACTGCAATTGGTGATTCAAGTGTCGCCCATGACATTGTAATGATCTGGACATGGTGCCGAGGCAAATCCGTGAAAGTCGTGGCCAACAAATCGTGGCTGGGGGCGCTGCAGCCAGCCAGTCAAGAGGCTGCGGAATTTCTGGCAGATCTCATTTACACCAAGAAGTACGACGAGAAGGTGAAGAGCGTGTTGCACACCAACTTTGACGTGAATGCCCTTCTCGAGCGCGAGGTGCTCAAGCCCATCTGGGACAAGCTAACCAAGAAAGACGACAAAACGGCTGCGGCAACGCAGGCGAGTCAGCGGACAAAGGTGCGTTGGATGACGCCGCCCTTGTGAAAGCCGCCATCCGCCTTTCAGAGCCCAATGAAGCCAAGGCAACTGAGGCTGTCCATGCAGTTGAAGCTCTGAAGACTGAAGACAAAGAGTTTCTGCTAGAAACTGAGACAGCCGCCAAGGACCTTGTCAATTCCCTTTTACAGGTCGCGGTGGCTGACCAAGAGATTGACAAACTCATCCTTGCTTTGTCGAAGGTGGAATTCCTAAAGACGCGAAGCCAGGAGGGTTCCCAACTTTTCATGTGGGACGTTGAGCAGGCAGGAGAGCATAAAACCGACGCTCGGAGGTCACCCCCTCCGCTTCAGAAAGAACACTTCGAGAAAGTGGTCAAGGGCGTGCTTTTTGCACGAAACATGCAATCCACTTTGACCTTTGACGACTCGGACGGGCCGCGCCTGGTCCCCCAACGTGCGCTTCGTATTTTGTTTCTAGCCTTACAAGTAAGTGTCACCTGCAAGGACCGGGGGGCGGAAGTTTCAAAAGCAGTGTAACAACGTATAATTTTGGGAGAACTGTCCCTTAGCCCCTTGCTTCTCTACTGCTCTCTCTCCGTCTCTTTTTCGCACGTCTTTTTTTCTTTCTCTTTCTCTTTCTCTTGTCTCTTTCTAGTTCTCTTTCTCTCTTTCTCTTTCTCTTTCTCTCTTGCTCTCTCTCTCTCTCTCTCTCTCTCTCTCTCTCTCTCTCTCTCTCTCTCTCTTTCTTCTCTTTCCCTTTCCAAAGCTCCCAACGAGCGCTTCAAGTTCAACTCTCCTCCCTCCCCCCCGAGAGCGCCTTTTCTTTGCGTCTGCCCAAGCCGTGCTGTAGTCTGGGCTGGAGCACGCGGCCCGAAACGGCACGCGTGTCAAGCGCAAAAGCTAGGCGTTTCTCTTCGTCTGCTTCAGCGGTGCAGCAGTCCGCGCGAGCGCGCGGCCCGACGCGGCACGCGCCGACACGAACGCGCGGCCCGAAACGGCACGCGCGTCATCAAGCACGAAAGCTGGGCGAGGTCAAAGCCTCTTTTACTCTGGCAACCTTAGTCACCGGAGTCATTGCCATGGCGTCTTCCTGAAGACGCTTGATCTCAAGGCTGGGCTGGGAGTCCAAGGGAAGCTGCCACGCCCGACGGCGGGCAAACGGCTCGATATCTCCGTCCGCAGCCGGAAACTGGAAGATCACCTGCCAGTGACGCACCTGCCAGTGACGCAAGGAAGGCTCGCGGTCCGTGTCGAACAGAACATGAGGCTTTGCAACCACCCGCAACAGCGTGTCAGGCCGCTGTCGCGCGATGGCCAAGCTGTCTCTGACGCTGAACCGACAGGGAGGGGGAGAAGGTGAAAGCGGGCAGGGGGGGGGGGGGCCCAACAGATGACCGCGCGGTTAATTCTGGCGCGTGGCCGTCTGCGCCCGTCGCATATGATTCGCACTCCGCGCTCGGCTTCGTTGCACTCCTGCACAGGATCTTTGGCCGTCACTCGCAGTAAGAGCTCCGCGTACTGGACAGGCAGATCCTCACCTGCCGTAATTTGCCCTGCGTCATATAAAGTTGTGGGGTTTGTGTGGGGGGGGGGGTGGTAAAAGGGGTGGGGGTTTGGGGTTCGGTGGAAAATTGGGAGGTACCCCCCCCCCAAAAACCCGTGGGAGAGGGGACCCCCCCTGAGAGGTGTCAAGAAGCCCCATCTACATACCCCCGTATCGCGTCATCCCCTTCGAATGCAAGTGGCAGCCCTGGCGTGAGCGTGCGCTTGCGCGGGGGCGCAAGCACAGGAGTGGCTTTGCTGAGCCCGAGTAGGTAAGCGGAGCCACGCGAACATGCACCACTTGCAAGGTGTTGCGCGCGGCGCGAGAGCCAGTCGGTCCAGAGTACGCTTCGTCGTGCGCCACGACGAAGCGCACAGCCCACTTGCGGGCTCGGATCTCGTGCTCCGCATTCTCTCGCGACTGTACCGCGTCGCCCGGCCGTAACGCCAAGGCAGCACGCAGCACTTCGTCGACGCACTTGGTAAAGATCCTCGCGTCCAGCGTGGCCGTGTGATCCCACACAGTAGCCTCCAGGCTGTAGCACGGCCGGACGCCAGCTTCGTCGTGTTTGTCGCAAGTCTTGCGAAAGCAAGTGGCGCAGCCTGTGTAGTCCAAGAGTCTTCCGGCACCCGGGACAAGGTCTGCAGGTGAGCCAGCGTGCAGAACGGTGCCTCCCACACGTCCTCGTGAGAGAACTTCTTCGCTTCGGCCGCCGGCAAAAAAGCGCCGAGCGTCGCCAGCGAGACCAAAGTCGCCGGTCCGGCGCCGTAGTCTCGCGCGGCAGCGCCGCCAGCGCGCAGGGATAGTGTCTTGCAGCGCTCGCGGCCAGCTATGTTGGCTCGGCACGCGCCGACACGAACGCGCGGCCCGAAACGGCACGCGCGTCATCAAGCACGAAAGCTGGGCGAGGTCAAAGCCTCTTTTACTCTGGCAACCTATAGTCAACGGAGTCATTGCCATGGCGTCTTCCTGAAGACGCTTGATCTCAAGGCTGGGCTGGGAGTCCAAGGAAAGCTGCCACGCCCGACGGCGGGCAAACGGCTCGATATCTCCGTCCGCAGCCGGAAACTGGAAGATCACCTGCCAGTGACGCAAGGAAGGCTCGCCGTCCGTGTCGACCAGAACATGAGGCTTTGCAACCACCCGCAACAGCGTGTCAGGCCGCTGTCGCGCGATGGCCAAGCTGTCTCTGACGCTGACCACCCACATGAGGTCCGCGCGGATATCTGTCTGCGTGGCGTCTGCGCACTCGAAGATGATTCGCACTCCGCGCTCGGCTTCGTTGCACTCCTGCACAGGATCTTTGGCCGTCACTCGCAGTAAGAGCTCCGCGTACTGGACTGGCAGATCCTCACCTGCCGTAATTTGCCCTGCGTCATCCAAGTTCGCGTCTGACAAGTAGATGCACGGGCAGCCCGGGAGTGAGGCGGCCGCGCGCAAGCACAGGAGTGGCTTTGCTGAGCCCGAGTAGGTAAGCGGAGCCTCGCGAACATGCACCACTTGCAAGGTGTTGCGCGCGGCGCGAGAGCCAGTCGGTCCAGAGTACGCTTCGTCGTGCGCCACGACGAAGCGCACAGCCCACTTGCGGGCTCGGATCTCGTGCTCCGCATTCTCTCGCGACTGTACCGCGTCGCCCGGTCGAAACGCCAAGGCAGCACGCAGCACTTCGTCGACGCACTTGGTAAAGATCCTCGCGTCTAGCGTGGCCGTGTGATCCCACACAGTAGTCTCCAGGCTGTAGCACGGCCGGACGCCAGCTTCGTCGTGTTTGTCGCAAGTCTTGCGAAAGCAAGTGGCGCAGCCTGTGTAGTGCCAAGAGTCTTCCGGCACCCGTGACAAGGTCTGCAGGTGAGCCAGCGTGCAGAACGGTGCCTCCCACACGTCCTCGTGAGAGAACTTCTTCGCTTCGGCCGCCGGCAAAAAAGCGCCGAGCGTCGCCAGCGAGACCAAAGACGCCGGTCCGGCGCCGTAGTCTCGCGCGGCAGCGCCGCCAGCGCGCAGGGATAGTGTCTTGCAGCGCTCGCGGCCAGCTATGTTGGCTCGGAGCTCTTCCGCTTCGACCGCAGGCAGGGCGCACGCGGCGGTCTGCTTGAGCCACTTCAAGGTGAAGCCGTTCTTTGCGTGCTTGGTCACCGCCAGATTGCGGAGCTCCATCATGGCCGGTCGCGGCACCTGTTCTGCCGCTGTCGCTAGCTCACCCCACGCGAGCACTTCCGCCTCGGAGAACTCGCCGGCTTTGCCGGGCTGGCGCAGAGTGAGCTTGAAGAGGCGATCTTTGTCGTCTGTCGCGCGGGAGAACCCACCCGTGACTTCTGCGCGAACATTGACGAGGCCATCTTTCCAGCAAGCGGCCTGGTGCAAGGGCGTGCAAGGCATGCCGGCCGGCAGCTCCAGCGGCGGCGTGGTCTCCTCTTCGACTCCGGCGCCTTTGTCAAAGCGAACAAAGAGGTCGCACTGGCTGTGCGTGTACTTGGCTTTCGAGGCCTGCCGCCTGCTCAGCGCGATCTGCGTGAGGCTGACCACGCACGAAGCCTTCAAAAGAGAGGCAGCGGGTTCGGCCAGCTCGCGCCACGCCTCGATGGCGATGACGTCGCGAGCCGTCTGGCCGCAGACGAGGTAGCACCCGAAGCGGGCGTTGGGCACGTGTTCTACTTCCACGAGGCGTCCAAGCAGTCGCTTAGCGCCGTCTAGCCGTCCAGGCTGCGTCAGCTCGGACGGCCTGACAACCATGGGCCGCTGGCCCGCGGAGGCCATGGCGCCCGCAATCACACGGCCGACCGAAGCGTCAAGCCGCGGGTCCGTGGCGCCCGCAATCGCACGGCCGACCGAAACGCCAAGCCGCGCTGCAACTACCGAAAGCAGTTGTACTCGAAAATGCATGCGTGGGTGCGTGTGCTTGCTGTGCGTGTATATGTGTGTGTGTATGTGTAGAACCTGCTCAAGACACGACAGTGACTATGATTTGGAGCCGATCGGAGCGCAGTGAACCCCCCGAGTCACACAGCCAGCTTTCCAGAGTTCTGCGCATCTGTCTATTTATGCTCTCTCTCTCTCTCTTTCTCTCTCTCTGTCTCTCTCTCTCTCTCTCTCTCTCTCTCTCTCTCTCTCTCTCGAACTCTATACCTGGCAAGCCACCCATGTCGGACCACAATCGCAAGACAGCTACCTGGCAACAGCTTCCTCCCCCCCCCCCGGTGGTGTAGGAACCTTCAGAGCCCTGTGACTGTGACACCATGTGGCAAAAAGGAACAAGTCTTACAGCAAGCCTCACCAAAGCGGCCCCATCTTTTCTACTCCGGGCCCTCTGCTCCGCACGCTCGTAGGCACGCTGGCCGAAGCGCCAAGCGCGTCCGTCGGTGCCAACATCCGTGCTGACACGTCGCGCGCGTCGCCGGCCGAAGCGCCAAGCGACGACTACGCCTGCGTGACATCACGTCGCAGGTGGCAGCTGCCTGCGGCCCAAGATGAGTTCCCACGCAAGTCGTCCGTGCTCTGAAGACATGCGCGCGACTTCGCGAACTTTGCTGAATTCTGCTTACAGACTGTGACTCTCTGCACAAACAGAACAACACAAAACAACATCCCTTGGAGCGCTTGACTGACTGTGGGGTTGAGTAAAGTGTGACAAGTTGCGTGGTCAGGTGTGAGGTGTGCCAAATGCCCAAGTCACGAAAGTAACTACATTTGAGCCACGTAAAGTCTGCCAAAAGACAGTTACTCTTGCAGAGTGCCTTGGACTGAGCAATCAAAGACACCCGTGTCTTTCTGCGGCTTCCTGCACTTGTGTCGTGCTTCTCTCTTTCGCTGACTCTCTTTCTCTCAGTCTTTCTTTCCGTCCTTCCTGTCTTTCTGTCTTTAAGTCTTTCTTTCTTTAACATATCGATCTCTCCGTCTCTCTGCCGAGACCGTTCCGAGACCGCCCCGAACCCTCTGCCGAGCAGGCGTCGCAACGCCGAATTCACAAACGGGGCCAACGTTTTCTGCATCTTGCTATCCCCTAGCTCGCAGAGTGTGGATACAGCACCTTGCGAAAGTGCTGCGCCTGCCACGAAATCTATACTTGACCTTGCGAAAGTGCTGCGCTTGCCACGAAATCTGCACTTGACCTTGGGAAAGTGCTGCGCCTGCCACGAAATCTACACTTGACCTTGCGAAAGTGCTGCGCCTGCCACGCAACTCAAACCTTGCGAAACCTTCGCGCGGCCGTGCCAATGGGCCCGTTTCCGAACCCGTTCCGCACCCGCTCCGAGACCGTTCCGAACCCGCCTCCGTACAGGCGTCGCAGCCGAGGTGGTTTGCGCACTGTCCGAAAGCCCAAGTCACGCACAGCGCCAACGTTTTCTGCATCTTGCCATCCCCCAGCTCGCAGAGTGGACGCAGCACCTTGCGAAAGTGCTGCGCCTGCCACGAAATCGATACTTGACCTTGCGAAAGTGCTGCGCCTGCCACGAAATCTATACTTGACCTTGCGAAAGTGCTGCGCCTGCCACGCAATTCAAACCTTGCGAAACCTTCGCGCGGCCGTGCCAATGGGCCCGTCTCCGCACCCGTTCCGAGACCGGTCCGAGACCGTTCCGAGACCG
>CAUJNA010003693.1:375484-409056 GCA_963377175.1 Effrenium voratum | reverse complement strand
ATATGTCAAAGCAGCTAGCTCATTGTAGTTCCAGTTAACTACGGAAGTTTCTTTTAAACTTGCTGTGAATACATAAACACAGGATGCGTGCGCCGTCCATGCGTTGCTCATCTTAGGTTCTTGTTCTTTGACGGAGGCCGGTCAGGCCTGCATTCTCATTGGAACAACCTGTTCAAGGGCATCGGCGTGACTAAGATGTGGCATTTAATCCACACTGAGGACTCGACAACTGCGAACAGGAAGGCCAGGAATCTGTCAGGGACGGCGATTGAGCGTGGGGCCAGGGCCTCAGCGTTTTAATGCGATTTCCTCGGAGGCGCGGGGGCTGATAATGAGGTCAACGTGATTAACTTGGCAGAAAAGGTCTTGGTGACCACCACGGATGCGCAAAAGCTGCAAGCTATCACGGGAAGCCGGAAGACCCTACATTTTGAGGGGACCGTGTGTTCAGATGCTGCGCCTTGGATAAACCAAACAGTGCGCGGTTGTTTGGCGCGCTCAGCTTGCGCCCCTTGTTTGCGTGCGAGTTTCTGAGGTCTACGGGGTCCCCCGGCATGATTTGGCAGGGCTGACAAGGCTGGAACCTGTGTTCAAGCACGAGTTGCTTGGAAGCTTCCGCGTGGCTGGTGCACCGAACAACCAACAGCGAACAGATGGAAGTGCAAAGGACAACGTGGCAGGAGAACCGATCACTTGGAATCCAAGGCATTCGCACATGATCGAGGAATTGTTGCACCGGTATCGGCCACGGGCTGTCACACTCATGACAGCAGCAGAGCCTGCGAGAGCCAGCGTGATTTTGACAAAAAGAATTCCAGTGACAGCAATTTGCTCCTTGGCTGCATCGCAGTTTGATGTCCTTTTGCTCGAGTTTGGTTCTGGTGCCCAAGAAGAGCACGCCAGGCTTCTCACAAAAGCACGCCAAGTGGTTCAAGGCCCAGGTCTGCACACAGCTCCTCGCGGCGATGACTGACCCTGCCAACGACAAGAATTTCAACGCAAAGCTGGGAAAACTTTTGCACCTTCCGCATGCGCAGAGCAGCAGCACCCCTGAGCCTTCCACGTCCACGGTGACAGGCAAGAAGCGAAAGTCGCGGGGAGGTGCCAATGCAAAGCCGAAGCCAAAGAAGGCTGCAAAGATGAAGGCGGCTCCGAAGAAGAAGTCGGAGAAAATCTGATTGAAGAAGACGAAGAAGACGAAGAAATTGAAGATGAAGAGGACGTCGAGGAGGAGAATCTGAGTGAAGACTCTGTGGGCAGTGATGACTAAGCAAACTGTGGTGCCACAGTTTGTGCATTCTTTTGTTTAGCCAGCGCATGACAATAATGATGATAGCGGGACATGTCTGTTGGCAGCGAAGCAATCACAGACCCAGGGCAGATTGCAGTTCGGAGCGCTGCGAGGAAAATGGGATGAACACGCTGCTGCAAGTGTGAGTGTCCTGTCTTTTGAACTGACAGTGCACGGAGAACCATTTGCAGTCCACGACCTGTGCTCTTGAGCAGCTTGCGCAAACTGCTCATGAGCCCCTCAAGCCAGTAAGTAGCATTGCCATTCATGAGCGGCGGCATTGAAGAAGGCAACTTTTTCCCGAGCCTGAGGAAGAACGACAATTGCGATGAGCCTGACTCTGGCAACGAGGAGGCTCAGCCTTCCATCGAGCAGAGGCGGGGGGATGGGATGATTCTGATGAGCCGGAGGACGAGAACGAAGATATGAATGAAGAAGAAGAAGCAGAAGAAGAAGAAGACAAAGACGCAGGAGAAGATCCTCCATGTCCAGTAGCGAAGGCCAAAGCCAAGGCCAAAGCCAAGGCCAAGGCCGAAGCCCAGGCCAAGAAAGAGCCCAAAGCCAAGGCCAAGGTCAAAGCCAAGGCCAAAGCCAAGGCCAAAGGCAAGGCCACAGCCAAGGGCGCGTCAAAGAAAACCACAAAGTATGACAATACCCGAACAGCTTTCTTTGACAACGCTGCCAAGAACGGCCTGGATAGTAATGCTGCCCGGAACGCCTGGCTTGAGAGCACAGAGAGGAAGAATGCGATAGCTTCAATGCCAAGTCCTGAGAGAAGGCAACGCAAATTTGTGAAACCTCCTCCCGCTGATGATGTAAACTAGACCTTGTGGCAATGTCTGCTGCGGGCGCGCAGCAGACCATGGCCTACGCTCCAAGCATTGGCTGTGCTCTGCTGGACGAAGCTGCTCTTGCCGCAGCAGCAGGTCGTCTTGCTGAGCTTGAAAGCACCGTCTTTTCTTCAGCTCCGACAACTTTTTGGTCGCATCCTCGTGCTTGGTGGAAATTGCATTTCCAGCTGCCTTGCGGGAACTTTTGCTCAGCCGCAGCATGTCCCGAGGGGCATCGTTCAGCTTTAAGCATCGCTTCACACTCTTCCGGCGTCGAGCTATCCACGCGGCTTCCGAAACAGGATTTCTTGTTCGTGCCTTGGCCGGCAAGGTGTGCAAAGCGAACTCCGGCAAGTTAAAAAAAAGCTATGTGCCGCCAAGCGTCCTGCCGGCTTGCTTCTAGTCGAAGACCGGAAACAAACTTAGGTTTGCGAGCGGACCCAGATGATCTTTCAGAGCCGAAGCCTTCCTGCCAAATCTTTTGGGCAAGCGTAGCAACTGCACCACCAAGACTGTTCTTGTCCCACTGGCGAAGCCGCCTCTCGAACGCCTTGAAGTAAGGGCCTAAGAAAGCCCTGTCGCGTGCAGTGTGGCACTTGATATCTGCAAAGTCACGCTCGCTCTGCGCAGTTCCAGCCGCCGATGCCAGCAAGACACGGGCAAGTGTTTTAGACATGTCCGGGCAGCGGCCGCTGACACTTGACTCTGCCAAGGTCCAGGCTTGCAAATCACCCAACTCTTCCGACTAGGACAGTTGTTTTCCTGGGCAGAGCATTGGAAAGCGACAAGCAAAGCAGGACAAGCAATATGCACCGTTAAACAAACTCAGAACCGGTCGGTGGCGTTGGGCAGTAGGCTTTAAGTCTTGGAACTGTTCATAGAGCTGCTTAGAGTTCGCGTCGAACATCTGGGAGAGCCGCAGAAGACAGCGCTGCGTTTCCGCAGCGCTCTTTTGGGGGCCGCTGAGCGAAAAGGCTGACAAGTTGTGGGTCAGTTCAAAATCAGGAAACTCTGTCTTGATGGTCTGCGAGACAAGGGCGAGCCATGCAGCCATCCTTGCAAAGCACCTGTTGAAAACGATCGGCGAAACGCTGCCTCCCACACTCCTGTGCCCAGCGCCCAGTTGAATCAAACGAGGTCTTTCCAGCCACTTCAGCTCCTGGCAGTCAGATCAAGTCTTTGAAGCTCTGAAAACTTATCACGGGCTTCGCGACTCAGTGCTGTCTAGAAGCGTGCTGTGTGTAACCACGGGAGGTGGCTGTTTTCTGCACGAAGAGCACATGCAGCCTTTGAGCAAAGGTTGTCAAGCAGGTTTGCGCTGCACTCATGTCCATCTGGCTCTTGTCAAATCTGCGTAAAAATCTGATCTCCTCATCAGCAGCGTCAGCCATCATAGCCATTTGCAGGTACACCTCTGTGGATATAGACTCCAGGAACTTCTTGGCAACCCTTCGGGGTTTCGCGTTGGTCTTTACTCGCAATATCCTTAGATTTGCAATACAGTTTTTCTTTGAAATGGCGACATACTCAAGCAAGCCTGATGCCTACTAAGTCTCTCGTGAGCTGTGGCCAAGAACGCATCCGCAAGAAGGATAAATCGCCCCATCGGCTTCTGCAGAGAAGAATGACGATGCTTGGCCGACTGCAAGTCTCTCATGCCACTGTGACGCAGAAATTCGGCGTCCATGTGCCGAACCTTAGCGCGACGAGACACAATGGCCACACTTGCGGCATGTGTGTTAAAACATGTCCACTTTTGAGCCTAGCAACATGCTTCGCAAACATCACCTTCAAATCTGGCGAATGCCAAATCAGCGCAGTCATAGACTCCTTTCCAGATATGAATTGCTGCATGTGTTCCTGAAGCGTCTCGTCAAGATGCCATTTCTTTGCAAACCTTAGCCAGCAAGGCAGCTGTCTGTTAGTTGTCCGTTCCGCGCAGGGTTGTTTACTGGGAATGCAACACGTGAGGACTGCGCTGAGTTGCCGTTGGACAGCATGCGCGCTGTCGCGCAGTCGAATCTTCATAGCTGGAAAAGTCTCGGCAGAAAAGTGGTCCCGAAGTGAGAGTAAACGGCCGGCTCTCAGTTCATCAGCGGCCGCATCCGAAGCAAACATTTCCTCAGCAGCATCAGCGTCAGGGAGAAGCATTTTGTTTTGAAACATGGAGCAAGCAAAGCTTTGCCGCCTAGGTTCCACCCTTCTGCGAAAATGCTGCCAAGCCTTTTTGTAAAATGTCGGCGCCTTCCCGCACCACCCAGACGGAGGTTTTCTTCTAGCCTGAAACATAGTTTTGCAACTCGCAGCGTTGTCCTGGCAATCCTTCGGGCGCCGCAAATTTGGCCGTGGAAGAGCCCCAAGAGGCCTTGATGCAGTTCAAGTTGACCGCGCTGCGGTTTCGCAGCGCGGTTTGACACACAGGCAAATCTGACAGAAAGCATCGGCCCTTGCGCATCTTGCGAAATCAGAGCTACCTGGCACTTTGCAAGTTTCTTCCGCTCCATGTCCAACATAGCCTCATTCAAGCACCATGAAATCTTCTTTTCCTTGTAGCGGCCAAGAGGAGATTTTCGAAGCGATTCTCCTTTCAAGCGGCGCTCCTCAACACCCAGAAAGGTGTCCATTGACGGGGTGCCTGGCAGATTTGGGCTGCAGCCAAGCGCTGTCGCTCGTCGGAACCGATGCAGTACTCCACGCTCATGTTGTTTCAATTGCGTTGTTCGCAATCCTTCCACTGAGCGGCTGACGCACTTGCAGTACCGGCACTGCACATTCGACTCAGTCAGTTTTGCCCACTTGAACAGTCTTCCCCACTTAATCACGCATTTGGAAGAAGGCATGGCGCCATCCGAACTGCGTTGCCGCAGTCGGTGCAGCAGCTGCCCTACAACTTGAGCATGTTTCGACAGGCGTGATCAACGATTAACGATGCCGCAACATGAACTGTGCCACGACAGAAACACTCAGGCAAAACGGACGAGCCCTTTTTACATCTGCGGGACTGTGTGCTTGAAGTGCGACCGCTTCCGAAGCCGTCAGCTGTACAAAGGCTTCGGAAGCAATGATTCACAAGACTGACTGCGGCGACGCAGTTCAGTTTTTGACCTTTTTGAGGCCCAGGAACCATTCCTTTACGTCAGCCAGCTGCTGCTTTGTGCATGGATCATCAGTCCACCACTCAATGCCGTCGTTGAAGGTGACTTTAAGCCATTGTCCCCGGTAGTTGTACCAGCGTTGGCCCTTGGGGAATTTTGGCGAGTTCTGAAAAGCAGCCCAATCACTCGGGATCTCTTGAACCTTGTTCTCACGCGCGACCGCGTCTTCTGTTGTCGAGTCCTGGATAGCCCCGCCGCAATTCCACCATCCGGGTCAGGCATGTTGTCATAGATGCCTGTCGCAGTGACATAGGCCGTCTCCGCTGCTGTAATTTGTGTGTGGAACCAATCTGCCGAGCTTTGGGAACCCGGCGTCCTGCCACTGCCTCTCCAATCGCAGCAATTGTGCTCCTTGCCATCGACCTGACTCAAGCGGCATCCACCGCCACTCATCTTGGTCCTGGTGCTCATCTTGGTCCTCGTCCTTCTGTGACATTTTGTCATCCGGCTCCTCCTCATCATCCTCATCTGAGATTCCGCTCAGCTCAGAGTCAGAATCACGAACATTGACACGGTGCAGGGTCCTTGTCAGGTGTTCCGCACGCTGCAGCCCGTCGTCATCCTCAGATTTAGAGACTGATGGTGTTTGGGGCCCCTCGCATGGAGGCTCATCAGCCGGCGACGTTGGCGAATAGTTGAACCAGGCCGGAACTTCTTCTTGCTCCTTGTCCATGTCAGTGTCAAGCTGCGTCGCCGCAGCTGATTTTGGCATGGGCAAAAACGGAGTTGGGCTTGCCGGCTCCTGCTTGCACTCCTCCACCGGCAGCTGGGTGACAGTGGGCTCCTCGGGCTGCAGAGTTGGAGTTTCCTGCTCCATGCTCGGCACCACAGTTGGCGTCGGCGCAAGGCTGCTTGACCCGCCTCGCGGGCTGCGTGACCGGCAAGCGATGAACGCAGCAGCTCTTGCCTTCACGTTGGTGGGCTGAGGAGCCCAGGGGACGCAGCAGCTCAAGGGTGTGAGATTCTTCACCTTGTCATAGTCCATGTGAAGGAACCACTCCTTGTGTGGGACGTAGTCTTCTTCCCAGTGAGGGGTGTGGGCACAGTCGTGCCACCTGCTTGCTGCAATCTTTTCGTATACGGGCACCGCCACGTGGTCCCCCTGCAACTCTTTCGGCACCAGGCGGCATTGCGGCTGGAAATTCCGCGAGCACGCCTCGCCCTGCTGGACCCGCATGTTGTACCTCACGATCACCTTCACTATCACGAGGTCCTCCGCATTCCACACCAGCTCTGTGCCACGATGCATGTTAAAAATCGTCCTGGGGGTGTGGCCCAGAAGCTGGAAGCCCAAAGCGTAGTAGACATTGTGGCCGAAGACATTTGTCTTCCACGCGTAGTGGTTCGAAGACGTGCTCCCAGTCTTCTGCTGTGTACCTTGGCGCACAAGGTCGGCAAGGCACGAACAGGCAAGACTACAACAACCAAGGACTAAACATTCAGGAATCATTACCAAACACAAATTTCTTGGCAAGGCGCACTCCGACTCCACGGCCTCCTCGGCCGTGATACTCGCGTGCCCCAGCCCGGCGTCGTTATCTGACGCAGTCAGCTTTCCCTGTCTCAGGATTGCCGGGGCACATTCCCAGTACGTGCCGTGAACCACCGAGTGCAAGTGGATGCCATCTGCGTTTCCGCAGATGTCTTGAATACGACGCTGCCACTGCACAGAGTGCTGTCTGTCCGACTGCAAGTAATCGAATTCGATGTGGCCAGAACTTCTGGAGGTCTCCTGGGGGAAATGGCGGCATTGGCCCAGAGAGTCGCAGACTCCGTGGACGTGCGCCCAGCGCCGCACCATCATCTCCACCAATGCTGGGTCCTTTGCACAGGGGTGGTTGCTCTGGCTCCTCCCACATTTTTCATTGGTCAATCTCCCGATGTTGTTCCTCAGGACATCATACGGGGCTTGCACCAATGGAGTGGCCAACTCCAATGACTTTGCGCCAGCCACATGCGACAGCTTCAGGAGATTCGGCAGCATCTCGCTCGTGATGAGGACCGACTTCAGCGGGAGCGTGATGAGGACCGACTTCAGCGGGAGTCGTTCAATGCTTTCCAGTGCCCTGTGTGATGGCCGCTGTGTTGCCACAGCGGCTTGGTCCACTCTGTCCAGGAAGTCTGCAAGCGGAGTCCTGCAAAGGTCATAGAGGTCGCGATGACTCAGCATCGTGTTGACCTTCACCCACTTGTGCCTGGAATTCTTCTCGAGCGGCTTTGTTGGGATCCCCTCCACATTGGCCATCCCGTGTGGCAGGAGCTCGGGTTTGTGTTGAGGGCCATGGACCTCTAGTGCATCTTGGCAGAAAGACGGCAAGACGAAGCCGAAATTGATGTGGCTAACGTTGCTCCGCTTGCCTTCCTGCAGGGGCATTGCTTGAACAGTGTTTGCAATAGTTAGAACAAACGTACAGGGACATGCAGCTTTTCACACGCCCCAACCCCATGCACTTTCCCAAACCTGTCCTGAAATTTCTGGTTTATCAGCGTCGTGTCTTTTGCCAGCGTGAAAAAGTGGCCCGTGACGCTGGAGTCCAGAAGCAACCCAGCCTCTTCTTTCAGTTCCCTTAAGGCGGCATTCTTGGCCGCATCTTCCTGCCAGTTTCCACCATGCCTGTAGACATGATCTGCTGAATCTATTTTTCCAGCAGGTGTAGCAAGAAACCCGCTGCACCTTCGGTGCGCCAAGACATGCCAGTCGAAATTGACATTCATGAACAAGTATAGCGCCACACTGCCATACTCGTCGGAATGTCGCGGCATGTCCTGCTGTGTTGCCAACGCAGTCTGCGTTGAAGCTTTGAGATGTTGCATGAGAAGGCGAAGGAGCAATTCCTGCATGTGCAGCCAGAGCGACAACACAAGCCGAAGAAAACAAACACAACCGAAAAAACAAAGTCGTGCAGTGTTACCAGATGCCTGCATACCCTACTCGAAGAGCTGCACAGCCAACCCAGGGCGGGCCCTTGTCATGGATTGACAAAGCATTGCGCTGCGTTTTTTTTCTGGCTGCAAAATGTGCGAAGAGACTGTTGCGGCAGCAATTCAAGTGAAACACTGGCAAGACTGCGTGGCCGCAGTTTGCGTCTAGCGATGCTCGAAGACTGTCTCCTTGGGCTGTCTGTGTCTAGCAAGGCTTGATTGTCTCCTTGGACTCATTCTTCTGATTCAGCAGCTTAATAATCATCATCTCTATCTTGTGGACACGGCCTTGCACCCCTGTCAGCTCGTCCAAGATATCCTTAAGCACTTCCTCGGGCGGGAGCGGCGGCGGACTCTGCCACGGCGGCGGCGGGGAGGTGCTGGTCCACGCCGAGGATGCCTGCGATGATGGCGGCAAGCGATCATACTCGGCGCCCACCCAGTAAGTACACATCGGCGGTTCGCATTTTTCGGACCGAACTTTGAAGGCCTCATCCCTGGTGTAGCACCAGCTGTGCTGCAGGCCAGCCTCAGCCTTTCCCTCCAGCAGGCACACGCAGCAAAACACCTCAAAGTTCTGACCGCAAACCATCACACCGCTGTCTTTGAAGGCCTTCTTCTTGAAGAACGGGGTCTTGTATATCCATCCGCAGACATCGCACACGGCCCGCCAGTCAGAATCCCACGGCATTGTCTGACTGACAGCTGCGTTTCCGCAGATGTTCCACAGATGTTCCTTAACAGCTGCGGCGGGCAATTCAACCATCACGACATGAACACAGCACCCCTGACACATGTTTCCAACTGTTCACAGGCGCGCCCGAGCAAACGCAGACACGAATCGAAGACTGCAGCTCTACCACCGTTAGCCTTGCGTAAGAGGGTCTTTTTCTTGTTCCGACCTTGCGCCCGAAACGTGTAAAGTCAAGACTAAGCTACCGTTGGAATTTGCAGAGGTGTTGGCCATTAACAAGAACCAACTGCGGGCACGCAGTTGGTTTTCGCGGCAGCAGCGCTGCGTGGAACTCCGGCAGTATAAACATGGGACATCTATCGCCGGCGCAATTCAGACTCTAACTTCTCCAGCTCCTGCGTGCTTTGCCACAATTTGTGATCGATGACCTCCGTGGTGTCCATTGCCGTCTGCCACATGCGGAGCGACATCCTGCGCATAGACTCAACCTGAAAAGTCTCTGCCCCTCTCAGAATCAATAAACAGCTGCTGCCTGCCATTGCGCGTGTTTTGGAACTCCTCGATGAGGTCCAGCGCCGAATCCAGATTGTGGTACTCCTGCCTCATCAGGATCTCAACAGCTACCACCATCTGCAACTCTTCCTTTAGGTGTTCCATTTGCGTTTTCAATGCCTCGATCTTCCGTCGTCGAGCCCCAGCCTCGGTCATGGCGCGCAACGCAGGTGACTGTTCCATCATGGCTCCCCTAAAAAAAGGCCAGTTTGGACCAGAGCGCTGCAAAGTAAATTGCACAAAAAGCATCTCAAATTGACAAATATTGCCCCAGGTGCTCTTTTTCTTGCCTGCAAACAAGCATGCGGCAGCAAACACATCGTTTCTCAGGCTGCAGCAGCCCCTCAAGCTCAGCCCAAACACTCACTGTGTTGCCGCAGTGTGTTCGTATATGAACTCTCGAAGCACCGGCTGCAAGTCCTGTATCAGGACATGGACTGGCCAGAGTATGGCCAGAAACACACACTCTGCGTCGTGGCCAGCGGCAAGACCGCCCCACACATCCAGGGCCTCGCTCACCTGCAACATTTGGTCATGGAGAGTGCGCAGCTCGTCAAGCTTAACCTTGTTCAGCTTCCCCTTCATCGGCCGCAGCATCTCGTACTCATCAAACATCCACAAGCCGTCCTTGTAGCGCACATCAGTCACCGGTGTCTTGTGGCGGAAGAAGTGTTCAAGCACAGCGCATGTGGCGCAGCACTTGCTGATGATCTTGGAGTTCATCCGGTTGTCTTTGTACAGAGGGCCCAGAGTCTCGCAGACCTTGATGAGCATCGAGAAAGGGATCTTGTCTGGTTGCCCGCAAGTGATTCGTTGGATGTCTTCCGCCAACTTGTATAGGCAATCCCCCCGCACAATGCCAGGTGAGCCCTCCTCCAAGTACCTGGATGCCATGGCTTCGCCAGCTTTGGTTACAAAGCTGGACATTTCAACGAGTTGAAGCCGAACCGAAGCTGAGCCAGTTGAACCGAATGGGCGGGCGGCGGGCGAAAACTCACTGAGCCGCACGCAACGCTGGCAGCAAAACAGACACGCTTTTCCTTGTGCTTTGTAAAACTCAGGAGTTGCCAAACTTCTCAGGCAAAGCAAAAACCTAAGCTGAGCCGGGCTCTCAGGGGAAAGGCTGTGTTTCCGCAGCCTTTTCTAGATGCAAGTTCAGTCAGAGTTCAAGGGTAAACAAGCTCACGCAAAGTCAAACAAGCATCGTCCAACAGCATCCCCAATGGTGTAAGAGGTCCGTCAATGTCGGCCAGTTCGTTCAAGAAGTGCAGAACCTGGGTCGACTCTTCCACAAAGGCCCGCTCTTCAGCAGTGACGCGTGGAAGTTGCGTTGGTCCTGGAGAGCCTGGAGAGCACAAATCCCGCACAAGAGGCTCCCTGGCCATATCATCAGAAGGCAATGGCGAAATCAGCGCGCGCTCCATACCAGCAAGAACGACTGCGAAAGGAAACATCGCGGCTCTTCGCCCAGTTCTTTCCATGATCAACCGCAGGACCCGGCTGCATTTCCTGACAATAATCTCGTCAATCTTCATTTCAATGACATGCAGCGCCACGCAATGCGCGAGCTCGTCAGCGTCAACCCCGTAAATGTCCATGGCAGCACGTGCGCCAAGTTTCACTAACAGCTGACATAGCAAAAACAACTCTCTGAGCCACCGGATTGTCCAAACATCAAGGCCCCCCTCCCTCCCCAAGATTTTCGGCAAACAAAACCTTTCCGAAAAACGACTTGTTTTGACAAGTATGCACACCCGAGAAAAAAATAACAAGGTTTTCGGTCCACAAAAAGCACCCAAAAAAAAGGCCTAAAAAGCATGTCCTTAATGACCGGCCAGGAGAAGAAGGACAACATGGATGTGGACCAGGGCAATTCCAAGAGAGGTTCCTCTACAATGTTCAAGTCTGGAATGTGTGAACCCAAGCCTCGGGATACTGAGGCTGGGCAGGTCAGCCTGAATAAGATGCAGTTCGAGGAGTACCGAAAGGCTGCGCCCAGGTATGAGTACAGTGGAGAGGGGGATGACAAGAGGCTCCTTCCCAAGAACACTCCTATCGAGAAGCCCCTGCCGGCCAAGGCGGCGCTCTTGATTCCCAGGCTGTGGCCACACAGGCGGAAGCTGAAGAGGCCGAGAGGGCTGCAATGGAGGCTATCCGCGGGGATGCAAGGCTTCCTGATCCTGCGAGATCTGCCGAGCTGGTTGCGGCTAGGTGGGGCGGAAAGGCAAGTTATGACAAGCCGGAGGCTCCACTCACCGAGGCCGGGATGAAGAGCGCGACACCGGAGGATCGAGCATATGCTCTCACGCAGCTGAGTGTGGTGGTGAACTTCCACAAGAAGCATTTGTGCTTCGGACGAGGGGCGCCATCGTTGAGTGCGACTGCTCCGCTAAATCCGTACGCCCCCAACCAGATTGACGAGAGCAGGAAATTCCGCCCGAGCGAGCTGCCCAGGAGGGCGACGTACAACCTCGTGGTCTTGGACGGAAAGAAGGATTATCTTGCCGATAGGCAGGAGATCAGACAGGAGTTGCGAGACGTGCCAGGTAGTGGTTCCCACAAAGAGCAGGATGGGCGAGTACGTTCCGGGTTATGATCAGGCGGTGGCGGCCACAACCGCAGGAAGGCTGCGCAGGCTTTGATGAAGCTGCTCACGTGCGAATTTGATGACATGGTCATCAACTCGAAGAGGGTCTCGGAGTTATTCGAGGAGAAGGTGCTGAAGGAGACTGGACGTGAAGCTGGAAATTGGGTGAATGTTGATCAGGCCGTGTGGTTCCTGAAGGAGGTTGTGGGGATGGAGAATGCTGAGATGACTTGGACATTCTTCAATCCGGCAATCAAGGCTCTCCCGGTCGGGCAGGTTGAGGTCATGCTGATGGCCATGTACGATGAAGCAGACACACCAGGTTGGTGGCCGTTAGGTTCACGCGGATCGGACGGGATATGAGCTTTCAGGCTGTGCGACGTAGGTACATGGGGACGCTCCTGATAATTCTCTCATGTATGAGACGCACTGGGATGAGATTCCTATGGTGGGATACGTCGTGATGAAGTTCCAGGACTTCAGGAAGGCAGTCCAACTCCAAAGGATGAGGCGGAATGGAAAGGCCATGATCGAGATATTGATCACGAGGCCAGACGAGTACGACTCGATAGGAGATGGGAGACCGGATGAGGGCCTGGTTCCAATCACGGTGCCTATGCGCTCCGATGGCGAGGTATCGCCTTCGTGGTACGTCAGGGACAGACTGCGGAACTACTCAGGTAGGCACGTAGTGGTCATGGTGGATCTTCGGGTACACTGGTCGCTGATTGGGCCCGTATATCTGACAAGGAGGAAGACTCTTGCCGTTCGGGACGAGATCCAGATGGGTGCGTGGAAGGCTGCATACAGCCGCATACATGTTCGATGATTACACGATAGTGTATCATCAAGTTTGGGACTATGGTGATTTTGCCCCCGATAGGGGGAGTCACAAGCGGACGTGAAGATGCCAGGTTGAATGTGACCAGTACCTTCTGTTAAAGGTGCGCGGAGATCACGCTATCTGGGATGCACTTGTGCCCTGGATGCGCGCTCCCGGTTTTCTACCCGAACTTCATCCCCAACGCGAGGCGGACTTCGCGGGAGCCGCATTGTCCCTGAGTGGGTGAGGAGCATGGGACAGTTCAAGCCCAAGAGGATCGCTTCCGATGTGGTCGGGGTCATCAAGAGGAACTTGATTTCCTATTCGATGGCATCCGACCTGAGGTTGACGGTGCAGAGCGGGATCCGGTTGCCTCCCTATCTTGGGAAGATAAGGGTGGAGTCGACGTGGCATGGGGTGAAATGGCGAAGGTGCTCTTTCAGTTCTCCTACGTGTCGGGCATCTCGGCATCGGACGCTTTCGTGGAGAAGTGGGTGGCAAGGCACCTGATCAAAACCAACCAAATCGATAGGTTTGAGTCGGTGACTGAGTACTTCCGAGCGAATCCGGCGCATGCAGCCCAGTGGGGAAGACGTATGACGACTTCCGTTAGGAAGTTCGCTCGTCATGACACATATTTTGTCCTTCTACATTCCGATGGCTTATGTGATCGGTGCTGCTGCGGGTCATCTGACTCCGATGTATCCAACCCATAGGAAGGATGCAGATATCCTGGCTAGTCATCGGTTGATGGCTGATATCAGGAACTACATGGTCTCGTCGACGGGGTACGACGAGAAGAAAAGGCTGAGGGAGGCGATTGCCAAGGTGCAGAAGGCGAGCAATCATGGACGGTCAGAGCCTCCTGTCCCTTTCCGTGATCCATTCGTCTACGTTAGTGACGAAAAGGGGAGGACCGTTGTTGATGGTAAACAACCTGAGCCGCAAGACGTGAACATCGGCGAGCTTCAGTCGGTGCATCATGCTGCACAGGGTCCTGGCCCGAAGCAGGAGCCGGTCATCAAGGGCGGAAAAGGAAAAGGGAAGAAGGGTGAAAAGGGTGGTAAGCGCGATAGTACTTCCGACCCACGACCGAAGTCAGGTGAGGCATCGGGAAAAGGATCTGGCAAGGGTGATAGCTCCGCCGTTCCAAAAGCAAAGGGCAAGGCTACTTGATCCACCTGAGGCTCAACCGAAGAAATCTTGGGTCGCGATCGCGGTTGAAGGAGCTCGGCCAAGTGCAAAGGCAAGAAGGTTGAGGTCAAGAAGGAGAAGGGGAGTGGTGACGATGCTCCCGGCGATAGTCGGGGCTCGGCTGATAAGCAAAAGAGGGAAAGAAAATCTCGTTGGGATCCAGAGGTGCCTGCCAAGGAATCTACGAAGCGGGAGGCATCGAAGAGACCCGACGATGTTGACAGCAGGCCAGGTGCGGCGGCGAGAGAGGCGAGTGGAGATGATCTTCACTCCGCGCTTGGCAGATCTTCGGCAAAGGACGCGGTAGCGCCCTTGACTGCTTCCAAGGCAATGGCAAAGAAGCCCGAAGGGAGTGAGGTCAGGCTGCACTCAGCGGAGCGCGTTGCTGCGAGCCCGGTAGAAGGTCATTTCAGGACGCTACCGGATGCTTCGACAGTGGATGCGTTCCTGGCGATGTCCTCCGACAGAGTGCTCACCAAACAGGTTAGAGAATTCATCAGGCACGGCGAGGATGGCTCAGCGTTGGAAGTTCTCAACCAGCTTGTGGCAAACTCCCGTACAGAGCGAGCGCGTCGGGGTACGGATGTCTCTCGCACACCCTCCCGAAGGTCCGTTAGGACTCAGGAAACTAGGGACTCTCGAGAGTCGAGAAGGACCGTGCGCGGGGCGGACACGACCGGAGGAGGCGTGATGACAGCCGATAGGCTGATTCACGAGGGCTGCGGCCGATAGGCTTGCGCCCGCTCCCCAATGGTCGGCGCTGCGGGGTGATGATCGCTATCCTCCCGCACCGCTGAGGCGCGGAGTTCATGTCTTTCCTGCACCGCTGCTCGGCTGCTGGTCATGGACACCATGAAGTAGTGTGAGTGAGAGAAGATGCAAACTGGTGGAGGATACTCCCAGGTTTGCGGAATTCGTGTGTTTTACCGGTGCGCATGCTCAGGAGTACTTCTTGCCGATAGGCGAGGGTACTAATGGACATGCGTTATCCTTTGTTTCATGGCTTCTGATAAGAATTGAACTACTTGCATTTCTGATGCAAACAGTTGTGGCCTGTTGCCGTCATGTGGACTCTTCCACAAGGTATGTTGGACAGCGTTACCCCGATTAATTCGGGGTGGTGGCGGGAATTTAATGCCCGGGATGTCGCGCAACTGCCTTTGTGGGTTTGCTCCACCGCTGACGGCGGTAGTGTCCAGCTGTTTGCGGACGAATGCGAGCAGTTAAGTCCTATCAGAAAATGGCACGCTCCACCCGTCATATGACGGGCTCCTCGTGAGGGGGGTGTGATTAGCCATGGTTTAAATCATCATCTGGGAAGTCGCGGTAGTGACTGACCGGTGGTGTTTTGGCTCAAGTTTACGGGTTCCGTCGCGCCTCGGATGGGCGTCGCCGAGCCCCTGCGTCGACCGACGGCATCTCGGGGGAGAAAGAGACCTCGGGCCGCCGTCAGGTTAATAGGGGCTATTCGTGCGGCCTGTCGTCGATCAAGGTTGCGGGTTAACTCTTTTCTCTTTTGGTTGTTGTTCTCTGGTGTGTGGGAAACCCAGATCTTTGGGACCGGGGATTGGTTTGCTTTTGGGGAACCTTTCTTTTGTGGCTCGTTTACCCCAACTTACCCATTGCCTGGGCACAGGCTCGTGCCCGAATCAGGAAGTATGGGGTGTGATCTTATAGCGGTATGAGAAATATTGCGCACCACTGGCGCTGGTGCGCTTGAACGTATGCAAGAACCTCAGCTCCAGTGTTTCCACTGTCCGTGAGGAATTTTGGAAGGCGACAGAGAAAGGTAAAGAGAGAGAGAGAGAGAGTGACGAGAAGAGAGAGGAGAAGAGAAGAGAAGAGAAGAGAAGAGAAGAGAAGAAAGATAAGAGAGATAAGAGAGATAAGAGAGAAGAGAACAGAAGAAAAGAGAAGAGGCGGCATTTGTGACGGGTTTTTGATCACGACGTTCGTTTTTGCTTTGCAGCTCTTGCTTCTCCAGCCTGTCTTCTAGCTTGGCTGCTTTTGCAGGGGCTTATTGCTGGCTTGCCTCCGGCCTCCGGTGGATCATTAGCAGATGCCTCTGGGGTCAACATACAGTAATCGGTTTGCAAGGGCAGCTTCCACATCAAATCATCGTATAGCTTCAGGACCATAGTTAGATGCCAGAAAGACCAAGCTAGGCAGTTGCTTGCTTGACACAGGCGCAACTCTGCCGTGCTCTTCGTGCATCAAGAACACTGCCGTATACGCCGCAGGGCTGCTAGGAGGAGAGAACGATCTGCACCGTGCCACTCGGGGTATCACATTCGCCGCGAATTCGACAGTTGCTGTTGTGACGTAGGGAAGCAGCGAGGGAAGTTTGGTAGGAAGGCCGACCCTTTTCTCGAAGTCCAGCATCGCTGAGGCAGTGGGCAAGCTCTGCCATTGCATGAATTGGGCGCTGAAAGTTGTAATTTTGTGCCGGAACGGGGACGGTACCCCAAGGGTCTGCACCCAGAGGCAGTAACGCTTGTGGAGCAGCTTGCAGAGCAAGACTGCGATGCACCAGTGTTGGTGAACCTGTTGGACCGCGCCTGCGCTGCAGCAGCAGACTCGCAGCTGCGATCAAGCCTGATCAGCGCGGGGCTGCAAGAGGCCCTGGGGTCCATTTTGCTTGGCGCTGCTGACGCTCAAAATGTGGACCTAGCGCGGGCTGCGCTGTGTAGCCTGTGGAACCTCGCCAGTTCCCACCGTGCTGCAGTGGCGGGCGGCACTGTGCCGCACGCCTTGTGCGACGCACTGGCAATTCGGTCTCCGGTTGTGGTCGAGTGGAGCGCCCGCGTGGTGTGGCTGCTGGCGGAGGAGCCCGCAGCGCGTGAGCACCTCCTGGCCTGCAACGTGCTTCATGCACTGCGCTCGTGCGCCCAAAGCGGCACGCAGTGGGTCGCCCGAGCTGAAGCGCGACTACGCGAACAGAAAGATCTGGAGCCAGCAGACGCACTAGCAGCTTGCACTTCAATCCCTCTCAGCTCAGGAAGCAGAAAACCCAGAGTGGCAAAGGCCGCATCCAGGTCGCATTCATCATTGACCCTGTGATTGTCTTCCGTGGTGCTTGGTGAGCGGCAGTTGTCGTTGCAGCAAAATGCTGAGGATGCCCTCGCCCATTCAGTTCTTGAAAAAGTTGCGCCCGTTGCTACCGGCACGGGGAAGCAACGCCTGCTCCCCAGCTCCACTGCTCTTTTTGGGAGGAAGCGAACGCGCGCAACATTGGAGTGCTCAGGTCGCAGTAGAAGACCGACCTGCAGATGCACTTGGCTGGACTGATGGCGAGGACAGAGCAACGAAGGACTGGAAGAGGTGCCCAAGGTCTTGAATACAATTGAACACTTTCTTGCAAGCAGTAATGAGCAACATTGGTCGAGCTTTTGCTGAGCCCTGAGGTGCCTTCTCACTTGGGTTTTGATGCTTGGCTTGGGGGGAAGGGTGGATAGGTTTGATTGAAAAGCGAGGCAGAGCAAAGATCGTGGTTGGAGAGCGATGCAGAGGGCCATTGAGCATGGCATGGTCTGCCCAGGATTGGATGGGCAAACGTCGTGGAGGATAAGTTTGCCCCAATGATGCTTGGCGTGTTCAATGGAGTCCCATGTCCCATGGTTGCACTGACATGCATTGTTGCTCGCCATTGCACGGTGCGCCGCCAGGAAGCTTCTGCGCTCCCTGAGGGCTTGGATGCCCTACAGAGGCTTGAGGCGAGCCGGCGCAGACGGGAAGGGGTGGCATGGCATTATCGGCGAGCGCCAGGCCCGAGCCGGAAGGCATGACTTGGATGCAAGCAGATGGGCGCATGCGACGACAAGCCGAGAGGAGCGAGTGCCACACCTGCCCAAATGGGAGTGTGTGGCAAGGGACGTGTGCCGGCCAGGACCTGGCTACGAGAAGTGGTGGCCTGCTGGCATGGCTTTGTAGCCTCGCTGCTGCCACCGTTGCAGCTACTTTGCTGGCTGCGGCCCTTCATCCCGCACAGAGGCCAGGAGGGGTGGCTGGTTGGGTTGAAGGATCGACTTGGCGATTGCTACTGTGCAGGCCTCCGGCCTGAGCAAGAGGAAGAGAAGGTCATGACCTGGCCGGAACTGGAGGAACGTATGCGTGAGCAAAGCTTCAGGTGCCTTGGCTGAAGAGTTTTGACGGTTGTGCAGTAGAAATTGATGGGCATTTCGGCCGAGGTACTGCCTCCTTACTTCTTTTGAGGCCTGGCTGACCTGGCTCTCCACGGAGCGGCGCCAAGATTCCGTGTGCCTCAGCAGAGCTGGCACTTTTCAATGTTCCTGCACTTGGGGGAAGGCGCTGGCTGTGGGAGATTTCACGCACAAGCCAAGGATGTGGGTCATTGACACCTCAAGGTGGCCCAGGCCGTGGCACAGCACTGCGCCCTGGCGGGACAACACATACGCTGAAATGTCTAAAATGTTTTTAGACTCATGGCATGGCCCAAGATGCCAAAGGGTAAGAAAGTTAAGAAAGGGGAAGATGTAAGGGGCGAGCGAGATGCAGCCCGCCCAGGAGCGGACCTGGGCGCCCGCGGGCCGCAGCCAGCGTCGCGCGGAGTGGGCGCGGCACAAGGCTGTGCAGCTGCGGCCCGGCACAGGGCGCAAGGCAGACACACAGCTTGTGGGGATTTTTGCGAGGTTCATATGCCTTTCTCTATGCAGGGTCACACACCCTACCTGAGGCGGGATGCCGAGGAGGCACCCAAGCTGCAAGTTTGCCGACAGTCAGGTAGGGCTGGGCTAGGCATCTACCAAGATTTGCGCAGGTTTGCGTTTGCTTGCAGAACATGGCCCGAGCACTGGTCTCGCAGCAAGGAACGGCAGCGGCAGCTGCGGCAGCGTGCGGAGGAGGTGGCGGCAGTGGCAAGCCATGCGCGGCAAGCAGTGGAGGAGGAGGTGGGATGTTTCACATATCACTTGTAGTGTGTCGTATAGTTTGTCGAGCGGTGCCACATGTCTGTTCTCAGGTGTTGCAGGATCGCCGGAGGCGACCAACTCTGCGACCTTATGCCACTGGCTTGAGATGGACGAAGTGGTTTTATTAATATGTCTATTAACCAGGCTCCCGCCTGCTGCCGCCGACCCTCGGCGCATAGGGAAAAGTCACAAGGACCGGTCCTGAAACACGTCCGCAAACCCAGGGACCACTTATAAGATCCTCTACGACCACAAACAAGGATTAACGGAAAAGTCAGAAATATGGCAGCTAGTCCGTTAATTACCGCTTGGGCCGGCTTGCGCCCAAGTCACTTCGAGTTGGCCCGGGAGCGCCCTGAAACTGGCCCTCCCGAAGTTGCCCTGGACCGGTCGCCGGCAGGGACCGGGACAGGCTGGTCCCAGTCTGGCGCAGTGTCCTGAAACACGGGTGCCAGTCCGGAAAGGCGTGGAGCGGTTTGAGGTGGCAGGACTCCATCCCGGGACCGGCTTGAAAGCGGTCCTGGCCGGGACCAGTCCCAGGACCGGTCCCGGTGCTGGGACCGGTCCCAAGACCAGTCCCAGGACCGAGCCCCGGTCCTGCACTGGACCGGTCCCAGGACCGGTTACTACAAGCAATCTGAAACAGCAGAACCAGGGGTCCCAGGACCAGTCCCAGGACCGGTCCCAGGACTGGTCTCCCGGGACCGGTCCCGGGACCGGTCCTAGAAATCCACTTTTCGTGCGTTCGGGCGTGTTTCCAGGGACTATCATTGATTCCAATCACTTCCAGTTGCATCCCACGCCCGTCCCCCCTGCAGGAGGCTGGGACGGAGGCAGAGGGTCGGCGGATTATGTTGCGGAGGGTGTAGAAGCTGTGGCTACCATAGAATGCTTTGCCTGGCTTTGGCCGAGGAGTTTCCTGCCGTTCTCCGCAATGACACGGAACTTTCTCCTCGTCGCGAGACGTACGACTCGCCCCGCGCATCCCCAAAGAAGACATCGCCGCGGTGAAATAATTCGAGCAAGAACTGGGCGATTTGACTGGTTGTTGGGCCTGTCAACTTGTACCTGCCGCGTGGCCATCTACACAGACCAAAAATTGAACCACAGCACCAGTGGTCTGGGAGGAAGGGGCAGAATAGCCTTGGATCGAGGCCTTGGCACAGCACATGGGTAAGCAAGCCATACTTGACTCTTGTGCGTTCTTTGAGAAATGCGGCATC
Organism: Effrenium voratum; assembly: GCA_963377175.1. Lineage (NCBI taxonomy): Eukaryota > Dinophyceae > Suessiales > Symbiodiniaceae > Effrenium > Effrenium voratum. The sequence goes on along the minus strand of CAUJNA010003693.1, from coordinate 388,857 downwards.
ATCACAAAAGGTGGTGGCCAGATTTGTTTGGAACTAAGCCACTGAGCCCCCCTCCCACATGAAGTCAGATAGTTGTGCAGACAAGGTCTACCTCAGACCCTGTGACGTTTTTTGAGCAGTTGTTTGTTTTTTCACTGATGGCGCCATGGCTCCCCTGCATGACGCGACCTCATTTGCGGAGACTCCGGCAATGCTCATCAGCGGCACCCCGTCCCGCAAGGACTGCAAGCTTGAGCGAGCGACTTTTGCTTTTGATGGCGGGTGGGGGAAGGAGGGATGCTGCAATATGCATTTGGCCGGTTGCAGGAGCTCTGCCTCGTGGCGAGTGCTGAAAGTGGACTTGGACTGGAGGGGTGTGAGGCCTGTCTCTGCTTTCTTGTCAGGGAAAGCGTCTAAACTGCACGCCCTTTCAAACGGTGACCCCCAGTTCCGCTGAGGCCGCGGTGCGACGCGGCGACGGCCGTGAGATCTGGCGTTTCGGGCGCCGCATCCGGGCGGCCAACGGCCTGTGCCTGGCGAAAGGCGCGCCGGGGCTGGCGCCCTGTGGCCCGTGGCAGGAGCTTTCGTTGGGGGTGTGTTTGTTTGGCGCATAACGACCCATGCGAATGAGAGCTCGCCCTTGAGTGGCAGGAGCAGGAGTGGCAGCTATTGGGCACCAACCAGCTGAAGCTGTCAGGCTTGAGGGGGCACCAACTTGAGGCCACGTGCTTGAATGCAGTTGTGTGCAGGCTCCGGCGTTTGCTTGAGCGTGAGCACGGAGAAGGATTTGGATGTGGCTCTGGGACAAAGCGCCCACAGCTCCAGCGACCCATGCGACCCCATGCACACAGCTGACCGGGCAGTGGATGGGAATCCTTCCAGCTACTGGGCAAGTGAGGCGCCCGTGGGTGGCCAGGTCGACTGGGAGCTTTCGTTTCCAAGGGCCAGGCTGAAGTCTGCAGACATCGACTGGGAGTTCCCGCCATCCGGCTTCAGCCTGCAGGTCACAAAGGATGGCGACCACTGGCGGGAGGTCTATTCGGTTGCGAGCAACCCACTGCACTCTAGCAAGTCACAGATCCCACTGGAAGGGGTGGAGGCAGTGGGTGCCAGGCTTCGGATGGACGCCGATCAAGTGGTGGGCATCCGGAACTTCAGGCTCCGCTCAGGACACTTGCCTACTCTCGAGCCATGCCAGGATCGTATTGCCCGCGGCAAGTGGTTCCTGATTGGCGTCGTGGAGTTTGACCCTTCCAAAAGACTGCGCAGTGAGGAGGGCGCATGGAGGCCGCGTCCTGGATGCACTTGTCACACGGGTTGTAGGCCATGCGCAGTCCTCTTTGATGCGAGCTGCAAGGAAGAACCGCCTGGGGGCTGACAAGAGTTGGGTGCTGAATGGCCAACACCCTCCTGTGGCTTAGCAGCTTTAGCAGATGGACCGTAGCGTTTGGAAGCAGTGATTCAACCGGTCGAAGCGGCAAGGGACCGGAAGCCACAATAAAAGCATTGAATCCAAGACCATGTCTATGTCAAGGGTCAACAGGGCGGCCGCACCTTTTTTCCTATACTGGCTCTCACTCTGGGTTTTGATTGTTGACCCTGACCCATTCCGCCAAGGTGTCCTTTGCCGCCTCGTCTGACTTGCGACTCGGCGCTCGTATAGAACATGGTTTGCCTCTCTCGGTAGAGGCAATCTCTCTGGGCATGTTGCAGCAGCTCATGGCGGGTTTGCCTCCAACGTTGGACATCCGCAGCATCAAGCCTGAAACTTCAGGAAGCCGTTGACGCTGTGGCGCCAACAGCACCGGCGCACTGTGGAGGGCTTCCTGTGTGCAGCAGCTTTTGTCCAGGACGGCAAAGTCTACACCAATTGCACCTGGGCCTTGATCCAACGAAACACGTTTCTTGTGCACAAAATTCTTGAAATTGCTGAGGCACTGATGCACCAACGCCAAGAGGGGTGGCTCAGCCACTATAGTTGTCATTCCTGGGGCCAGAGAGAGGTCGCTGCTTTTCTAACTTTTCTCAGCCCCTTTTCGTCTACGTAGCGTCTGGCCATGCCTTTTTTTTCATCCAAGTGTGCGTTTGGGCACAGAGCACGGATGGGCATGACTCGACATGACCCAGCTTTGCTGATACGTGCGATGAGCCGCAAGGACTCGGGGCGAGAGTGGTGCTACCTGGACCCGGGGCAGTGCGATGGGAACTGGGGCTACTGCACGCCCGTGGTGGACTACGATGCGCAGCGCTTGGCCATTGGGAATTTATCATTTCCACGCGGGGGCACTCGAACCATCCACTGCAAGACTTGGGCAAAGCTTTGGGTTTGGCACGGGGCGGCAAACAATCGCAGTTTGGCCGAGCTGCTTCTTCCCTCTCAGAACAGAGAATAGTGAGCAGTCTGAGGCCCTACGCCGCTCCCTTTGAGTGGTACAAAGGCAGTTGCGAGCAGAAAAATGCAGCATCGCTTCGCGCAGGGTCAGCTGAGGCTTTGGAGAGCAAATGTGTCTTGACAGTTGAAACACGTCGGCCAATATCGAGGCTGGACTACTTCTGCCAGTGGTGGCTGCGGCCGCACAAAGGCAGATTGGGAATCGTGGCTACTGTAGCTGCACGGCTTCCTCGAGGCGCCGGATGGCATGCTTGCCATGGCGCCAGGCCAAGACAAGCTGCACGAAGAAATCTTCGCTGCGCTGGAAGAGGCAAGTCTTGCCCTGCCCAGCCATGCCCCAGCCTTACATACCGTACTGTTGCCGCACTGCCGACCAAGCGCGGTTGGGAATTGCTGCCTGGCTTCAGCGCAGAATGGCGGGTCATGCCTCGTGAGCATAAGTGCAAGCTTTGCAAGCGAGCACATACCGAGCACACACATATGACAGCTGAACGTGGACTTCAGCACTAAACGAGTGAGGCGTGCGGTCAACAAGACGATGAAGCAAACTAGCACATGCAGAAGTTCAGCATGCCAATGGCCATAGGCCATGGCTCACTCTAGCAGCCCAATCTGAGCAAGAGGATGCAACTTGGTGGAGAACATTGGTGCTAGCTCATGGCTTGGAATCAGAGATGCCCAGGTGAGCACTCTGGTCTCATCATGCTCAGGGGCGGCCGGCGGAGTAGCCTCCCAGTGCTCAAAGGTCGCGGCATCGATGCGGCGGCAGAGCCCAGAGAGCCCTTACCACCAGGAGAGGTGGGAGGCGTATTCCCAAAGCAGTTTTGTATGGGTAAGTAAGGTGACTTTCCTGGTGCCACTCCCTCTTGGCTGTGAGGATGGATTCGGGTGGAGTCGCGCTCCAAGCCGGGCACATTCTATTATGCCCACCCGGCCACGAAGCGGACTCAGATGGAGCGGCCAGTGGATGCGCGGCACGCACCCCGTGCTGCTCCGAGCGGTCCGATCATGCCTGTGCCAGAGCCAAAGCGGCCTGAGCGGCCGGAGCCCGTGCCGGTGGAGGATGAAGAGACCGCAGAGGAGAAGAGAGAGAAGGAGGAGGCGCGGCGAGCAGAGCAAAAGGCCCGAGAGGAGGAGGAAGAGAAGGAGAGGCAAGAGGTGCTTCTCAGAGCACGGGCAAAAAGGGCACAGCAAATGCTTGAGGAGGAGCGCCGCCGTAAGGAGGAGGAGGAGCAGGAAGAGGAGGAGCGGCGGAAAGCTGCAGAAAGAAGGCGAGAGAAAAAAGTTGAGGAAAAACGAAGGGAAGAAGAGAGGCAGCGCCAGACTGAGATTGACTTGGTCGACAAAGCCTTGGACCAAGCTGCATCACCTGCGGTGGCTGTTGGAAGGCGTGGCGACGGATCCCGGCATTCCGGGGCGAAGTGGAAGAAGGAGGCGGAGAAGGAGGACGAGGAGGAGGTTACTCAGGAGGACTTGGAGAAGTGGAAGGCTGCGGAGGAGCAGCGCGAGCGTGATGAGGTCGAAGCCAAGCGCCGGAAGATCGAAGAAGAGGCGCGGCGAAAGCGGGAGGCCGAGGAGGAGGAGCGTCGGAAGCGGGAGGAGTTCGCCGCCGCCGTGGAGCGAGCAAAGCGAATGAAGCGGGAGGCGCACGACCGCGAGAAGCAGGAGGAGCTCAGGAAGGAGGCCGAGAGGCCAGAGCGGGCACGGGAAGTAGCGCAACCGGACCCTGCCATGGCTGCGCAGGCGAGGGACATTCCCTCAGTGTCCATCCCACCGCAGCCACAGCAGTCTCAGTTCATGCAGCCGCAGTCAATGCCTTTCTTTCAGCCAATGCCGCCAGCGCCGCCCCCCCCGCCCCCTAAGCTACTACCCACACCACCCACACTTGCCAACCTTCTCAGCGGTGCAGTGGCGAAGCCTGACTTTGGCTCCCTGCTGAAGCATGGGAACGAGGAACTTGCTCCCGCCGCAGCCCCTGACTCGGGCCCGCAGAGCGGAACCATCCTTTGGTTTAACGGCCGTCGCAAGTGCGGTCTTTTGTTGGCAGATGATGGCAGGCAGCTCAGAATACCGATCAGAGCAGCCAACACTGGCAATCTGGCGCCTCCAGTGGCTGGCTTGATGCATGGGACTCGGGTCACCTACATTTTAGACCACAGCCTTCCTGACAGCCCCGTTTGCAACATCCGGCCTCTCCACGGTCAATCTGGGTTGAGCTGCGGTGGCGACAGTCAGAAGGGCGCGCGTATGGCCAACGAGGATCGGACCATCGCGACGGATTTGCAGGACAGCCTGGGGCACATGGTTGGCATTTTCGATGGGCACCGGGGCACCTTCTGCGCCGACTACCTTTCGCAGGCACGTGGTTCGAAGAAACTAGATACGAGACTGTCAGCTGCAGGTCCACCCAGTCCAACCTGTCAAGGTTGGCTGGTCCCACATCCCTTGTAAAGCTAGACAGGCGCCTGGCAGTCCTACCAGTCCAACAAACAAACAGAGAGAGAGACAGACGAACAAACAAACAGTCCAGCCAGCGGCCAGGAAGTGCCCAAGATGATCGTGCAGGGCGTGCGGGATGCTTTTGGCCAGTTGCCGCCCGGGGTTTCGCTGGAGACACTCGGCGATGCAGAAGAGGTGGAGCGGATCAAGTCTGGCATCGTGGCAGGTGCGCATTTCGAGACCCCCTTGATGCCAGTCATTGCCAGTCAGTCATTTGGTTTGGAGTTTCTGAAGGTGGCACGGTTTTTGGCGCCGGGCGCCGCCAGGCCTTCAGGCCACGGACCGGAGTTTCCTGGCACTGGCACAGCACCACGGGTTCAAGGACGGCGCTTCCGCACTCATCGCAATTGTCATGCAGCCGGCCGGCATTTGATCACCAGGGCTTTGGGGAGTTCATGACTGCTTATGTGGGGTGACCAGTCGGGGCTTCGAACTCTCCAACCAATGCGAGGCTGCCCTGCGATGGCTGCTCCATCCACACCCACCCACCCACCCGCCCGCCCGCCCGCCCGGCCGCCCTCCCTCCCTCCCACCCACCCACCCACCCACCCACCCATCCATCCAATTTATCCATCCATCCATCCATCCATCCATCCGTCCGTCCGTCCGTCCGTCCGTCCGTCCGTCCGTCCGTCCGTTCATCCACCATCCGTCCTTCCGTCCATCCATCCATCCATCCATCCATCCATCCATCCATCCATCCATCCATCCATCCAATCACTCGAAAGGGTCTACACAAAAACGGAGCTTCGTTGCATCAAATACAACGCCCGCATATTCGATACCTGGACCTTGTCCAGCAGGCACATCCTTGAAGCGATGTGAGTACATGCTCCACTCCACGACTTATGATTTATCCAACACACTAATCCGGCCTGCTGTCGCAGGAAGATGTGTTTTAAAGCTTGTGTGCTGTCCCGAACGCTTGCGTTACATACGCGTGGCCTCGTTTTGCGTGTTGGGTTGGTTTCTTTCAATGACCCTGTCGCCATGCTCAGGCATGGCTTCAAGACGCTTGGTCCCAGCACCGTGGCCATCGCGCCTGGAGGCTAGTACCTTTGCATGCAGCAAGTGCAAGACATGCAAATGCAAAGCCTCAGCCCGTGTCCCCGGACTTGAGCCTGAGAGTGTCGCTGGCCTCAGTGGTGTACCCACCCGCCCCCAACTAATGCATGGAAGGGGCGGGGACCCTTATATAACGTATGGAGGTGCTCGTATATGTTTGTGCGTGTCCCATTGAGGGGCGCATTCAGCGGATTTTGGCGCAGGCCAAGCGAAGCTCTTCGCAGCCTGGTCGGGGACGGGGCGCCTGCTGCTGCTGCGCGGGCGCCAGGTCCTGCGTTGCACGGAGGAGAAGCTCCATCCCAATCCCCTCTAAAATAGACTAAAATGGGTGGTGCACCTACCCCAAAATGGTACCATTGGTTTTGACCCACAGCCACATAGGGAAGGGGGGGTGGCGAGGCAAAGGCCGCGACGCAAGCTGCGTTCCCCTGACAGGAGCACGTTTGCAACCGCGAGGATGAGCGCCGGCGTGTCTCTGGGACTGGCGCCCAGCTCATCCAGGAGTGGGCAAGGGGCTCGCATGGGCAGAGTTATACAGAACGCCGGGTGACAAAACAACCGCATTCCCAGGACCTGCGTGGTGTTTGGTGGCTGGGTCGGCCTGGCAATCCTGAGCTGGCGTGGGCTCGTCAACAGTGCTATGAGGACGTTGTCCCTTGGCGGGGTGTTGCAGGGGCAATGCACGACATCGCCAACATTGACCCCCTCAATTGCCACCAACCACCATGAATCAGCAAGGTGGGCAGGCGCAACACGTTCAAGACAAGCCACAAAACATGCGATTCTCTTGATTGCCATTATTCCGTTCGTTCTCTCTTTCATTTGCTTGTTCTTTGTTTTCTGTCTCTCTTTCTCTCTCTATCTCCTTTTTTTTGGTGTGTGTTTGTTTCTAAACGGTGGCCAGTGCCTTTCTTTGGGGCCGTTGGCTGAGGCTGGGCCCAAGACCTATCTTGCAGCTTCAAGAGGCTTCGGAGCGCCTTGGTCTTTTCAGCACGCGGACATGCGCAGACATTGGCGGGGCGTGCTCAGGATATTCTCCTCAAGGGCCCGCCCTACCCAGCCACTCGCCCTGCAGTGTCCTGCTCTAGAAAGGAAGGCAGATGGAGTGCACTGAAGCAATGTGACGTGGCGGGATAGCCTCAGGTGCTGGCTGCCGGTCCCGAGGTCCAGGCGGGCGATTTGCCAATGAGCAAGGGGGAGAGAGGTTTGAACGGATCCCATCGCTGTGAAGCGTTTCTCAATTCGGCGCATTTCCCTTTCAGTGACAGGGCTGTGTGTTTTGGCGCTTCGCGCAGCCTTTCTGCTTCCTTCAAGATGCCACCACACAAAGAACAACCCGGACGTGTTCTCTTTCCGCAAGCTTTTTGCCCGTGCCACAATCACAACAAATATACGAACTGAGTCCTCTTTGTGAAAGGACGCTTTTGGCGCCTGGAGCATGCATTGAAGCTTCAGAAAACGGTGTATGTGCACAAGCGGCTCGAAACCAAACAAAAATGCTGCCAAAGAGCAGCTGGTTTGTGTAAGAAAGCTGCTCGAGCTTGCAGGTGGTCGACTTGTGTCCCGATGACTGGGCGGTAGTTCTTGCAACCCATGGGGTGCTTGCCGCCTCCTGGCAGCACGGCCTTGGCAACGGTGTCCGAAGCTCCTTGAAGAACATCAGTTGCGAGTCGTTGCGAGGTCCTCAGCGACCAAGATGTGGCAAATGCATGCTTGGAGCCTTGGGCGGCACTTCTGCGAACTTGTGCAATCCACCGCGTCCGGACGGACTTCCGCTGAGAGTAATGGCCGCTTGCAGGATGTTATGACGCATGGCGGTGGGCCCCAAGAGGCAGCGCAAGTGGTGACGCAGCGTGCGCTGCAGCAGCCCGGAAAGCAGACCCAGGGAAGGGGGTTGCCGACTTCTAGCTTGAGCAGGGTGGGAGTGCAAGACAGCCTAGGATGGGAGCGAAGTCCAACGTCACTTGCATCGTGATGAAGTTGGGCTGGTCCAAGAGTCCGGTGTAACAAGTTTGGGAGCTCCCAGCTTCAGGTCTCACCAGGAAAACTCGGAAAGCCAGCAAAGACGACGCAGTAGGGTGGGCCACTGTGCCAACTCTTTGGACCAGAACGCGGCAGCCTGCAGCCAGACAATGGTTGGGTTGGACCGGCTCAAGGCCCAAAAGGCCAGCGACGCAGCATTGCAAGCAAAGAGCGCACCATCTGGTGGACTCTACAACTCCCAGGGTGAACGGACACCATTGGAAGAGAGATAGCCCGCCCCTCGGAGAGTCAAAGGTCATGAGCCACTTCCTTTTTCCCATCCCTGGGCCCAACGGAATGGCGCAAGCATGGCGCAACCCCAACTTCCGGAGCTGCCTGAGGCCTGGCAGCGGTCAAGCCAAGATTATCTGAACGGAACAGCTTTGGATTTGGATTCAACGTACATTTGTTTACAGCCCTCTGCGAGAAAGCAAGGACTTGCGGAAAGTTGGGAAAACTGATTCCTCATGGCTTGCGGTTCTCGAATCCTTGTCCTCTGGGTGCCCTAGTCGTTGTGACGGTGCACCCAGTAAACGGTGAAAAGGAGGGTGGAATTCACACCCTGTGGGCTCAACGGTAGGCCCGTTGCTTGTGCCGTCGGAAAGTGGCGCCCTCCCCCACATTGTTTCTGGACGGAGTGATGTCAGTGCAGATTAACACAGCTCCAAGTTGGGGCCTCCTTCCACTCTAGATTCTAGATGCTTTTCGAACAATATTTTACGATGTGTGTAAGGAGAAGAGGGATTTCACCCACTGCACATAGCCCTTGACGCTTTTTGCCGCTGGCAGGGCCTCGACCCCTTGGAGCTGGAGGCGGAGGTTGAGAGCCGAGTCCGAGCCCACGAGGCCGAGGTCTCGGCCGCGCGGGCGGCCAAGTGCACGCGGGGCGGCGCGCTGTTGGTGTGCCCCCCACCGGCCCAGCCAGCCCGGCCGGCTGGACAGACGGTCTCTCAGGCGCGTGCTGAGCGCAAGAGTGAGTGATGGGAAAATTTGGACGCGAGCGGACAACCAAACGCTTTTTGCTTTTGCGTCGATCCTGGGCTTATTGTTAAGCAAGTGGTCGGTACAGCCAACGACCTTAGTAACGCTTTGAATAGGTTTGGTTTGTTCCTTTGTAGGGCTCCCACCAGACCTTCGCCAGCTTGGCTGGGTCCATGTACAAGGCGACGGCCAAGTGGCTGGAAAGCCCTCACCTGCCAGAAGCTGCACGAGTGGATACGGCGGTGCGGGTCCAAGTCATCTTCCGGTTCATGGCCGGGCTGTTGCTTCGGTACTTCAGCGATGATGCGGTGGACATCTTCGAGGAGGTGTTATACTGGCTGCTGGACCCGGAGATCGGCCTGCAGGATGCCATCAAAGAGTGGCATGCCGAGTGCAAGCAGAACCATGGCAAGGACATGTCGTCGGACACCCGGAAGAAGCTCCAGACCGCCCAGACAGCACTGCTGGAAAGTTTGCGGCACATCGCCGCAGCAGTGTGGCTTGGAAGTGTTTTTTGCGACATGTCTGTAACAAGCCGCCGAAGATACCCCTCCCGCATGAGAAAACTAGGAGCCGAGGTTTGTGCAGATGCCTCCGTCAGAGGCAGACGAGCACTTCTGCCATCTAGGTGGCAGTCCGAGTTCCAGATTCAGCTCGGGCGGGCGTTGCCGAATGCTGTCGCAAGCTCCCGCCTTAGGCGACATTTCGCACCTGGAGGCGGTGCTGTCCAGGTCTAAGCTCTGCGAGGCCGTGGCTTTCTTTGGGCGGAGCTGGGTTTTTAAGACCTGGCCCAGGCAGATGTGCCCCCAGCATTGCTCGGTCACCTGGCTGAATCTGGATGTGTGGCTGCGTATGACGCGGAGCTACAGCGAATGAGTCAGAGCTTGGCGGGTTGGCGGGTTGGTTGGTTGGTGGGTCAATTGATTGACGGTTATTGTCCTTCTCCTGCTTTGTGCGAAAACCTGTTTGCCCAGACCAGCCCCACAAAATGGTAGATCGGCAGCCCGACACATGCATGTGCCTTATAATCACCCTCGTGGGAGCATTGATGGCCGGAAGTGGTTATTGAGGAGGCTGAAGTGCAGTCAGTGACTGATTGACGGCTGAGCACATTTTTTGAACCTTAAAGCCATTCATGTGCTAAAGAGCTCAAGCGTACGGAGAAGGTTCACTGAAGAGGGACAGAACCACAGGCCCGGCGCTGCCGTTGCAGCTGTCTGTACGGAGCTGCACGGCGCTGCTGGCAGAGTTGCGGGCGGCCTACGCGCAGCCCGACTTCCAGACGCAGCCCCTCGGCGCAAAGTGCGACTTCGCGCGCAGTCGGGGCATGGGTGGCTTTAGGGTGGGAAGGTGACAAAGCGGGATCCGAATGCGCAGGGGCAAACATGAAAATGTAGATCATGACGAATTATTCTGGAGAGCGCCTGCCGGCAGCACTCTCTGAATCCCTCCTCAATCCTCCGGAACGCTCCGAAACGCCTCCAAAAGCCTCAGACTACCAGCGAACTTTCAGTTGCCCCTGCTGGCGCGGCCCAAACACTTCGGTCGGGAAACCAGATGTTTGTGTTCTATTAGGGAATGATTAGTCACCTGGAACTGACGGTTGTTCCTAATATGCTTTGGCTCAAGTGGACTGTACTCATTCAAAGCCTGTTCGCAGGCTGTCAGCCTCAGTGCTGCTCTGCCTGACGAGTGGGGAACAGATACTGCTACTGCTAGAGTCGGGGGTAACTTCGCCCGACTTATGCCAGCTGCTGGGAGCGTGAATTCGGCCACCGGTAAAGTGATGAATCGCGATCGCAACACTGCGGGATCTGGCAAAGGGAGCTGATCTGATGACGGGGCCCCTGTGCCAGGGAGGAAGAATAAGGGAGTCATGCATCATACCGTCTGGGAGAGGAATTGCAAAGGCAATGCGAAATGTCACCTGTGATGACAGAGAATGTGTGAGCCATCTCCAGGGCGCAGAGCAACAGGGAATGAAGATCAACCAACGAGGCTGAGGTGTTCGAGGCTTACCGTGCCGAAGGCTCTCGACGCAAACGCGCGGAACAGGTTGTCGGCGACGGGCGGGAACAAAGGATTTAGAGAAGTGAAGGAAGCAATGGAGCAGCAGAAGGCGCCTCATCCGCAGTCGTGGAGATTCCTTCAGAATGTGGGTTGCCAAATCAGACGGCCTACTCAAGGAGGATATGATCATTTGCCGAGGGCGTTTTAGCCCAGCGCCACCTGGAGCCATAGGGTGACAAAAGAGTGCTGCAGCTATCTGGATGAGGCGTGAAGCAGTGCACCTTCAGCAAGCGACTTGCCCGTCGCCTGGATTACCTGGTAATTATTGAAAGCCTATTCGCGTCCTTTTGGGGTGGTGACCAAAGGAAAGCCAGAATGCAACCATTTGGGCATTCCTTCATTTTTGGAGTTCTTCAAGAATATGCACCTCCCTGGTGGAACGCGTTGTCGGGTGATTGTCCAAATGTGCTGGCAAAAGGGTGCCTGTGCTGGAGAAGCGTGCGGTCCACTATGGGAGTGGCATGCATGGCCAGGCAACAATTCATCAAACATGCCAGCAGTACCCTTCTTACCTTGGCGCAGCTGACTTGGCCCGCCACCCCGTCGTGGAATCTGGTTGTTTCGGCGTGTCTTTATTTGAGGGTACGCCTTTGGGGTTACCGCTTTGCGTTGAGTAAACTCGTTGGATGGCACCCCACCTTGTGTCCCACCACGTTCTCATGACCCAGCTGAGGTACATGCAGCTGCGGAACTCTCCATCAGCGCAAGGTCAGCATGTGGAGTTCACCCTGCAAACGCAGTCCGTCATCATTGCGAAGTATGGCTTCGAGCCCTCGCTGCGCGGCGTGATGGAGATGCGCTTCCAGTCAAGGGTGCTGGTGTTTGATGTTGCCCGGGCCTCGGCAACAAGATCCTTGTTGGACCTACATGCGTTGGTTTGAAGCCGCTGCTTCTGCTTCTCATGAAGAAGCTGTTGCTAACCAGCCTCAGGTGATTCTGAAGCTGCTTACCGACATCCATGGGCTCCTGGAGGCAGGCTGCTTTTTACAGGTTGGGGGAGAGGGGGTATGGATGAGTGGCAAGGCGCAGAAGCCGTTGCCAAAAAGGGTGCCCTGGCACTTCCAGCACGGCTGGCGGCCGGCCTCGGTGTCTTGTGGTGTGGGTGCCATGGCAGATGGGTGAGCTGTGCAAGGGGATGGCTTCGCAGTCCCCTGTGAAAAAAGGCAGGCAATGAGAAACAAGGGCTGCAGGAGCGGAGGAAGAACAGGGGGTCCAAGGACATTCTTTCCGGGGATGCTTCTTTATTGAAACCCGCGCACAACTTGCGGAAACAGGTTTCTGAAAAGAACAAGTATTGCACAGAATTGGCAATCAATGAGTCAATCTTGACTCCTGCCCGCCTTGGCCAAGGCCCTTGGGCGCAGTTGGTGCAGACGTGTTGGGACACCGGGGATCGCTTGGAGCTGAAGGAGCCGCTTCAGCTCGAGGCGCGAGATGTGAGCGGGTCGTCCGGGGTGGCACGTGACACGGGGACTAAGCAGAAATGGTGCTCTGTTGGTTCCCTTGAAGACAGCAAGCAGAAAGGGGCAACCGCATGTGGGTGCAACGATGGGTTCAGGGCATGGTTGTTAACAGCCCCAGCTTGCTGCTGGCTAAATGTAGCGTTCAGATGTTGCAAGGATGACTTCCCCTTTTCCGGGCCGCAATTGGAGATCGACCTCTTGCAGCCGCACCAGGAGCTGCGTTTACGCCTTGTGCTCAGCTCCCCTGAGCCCGTTGGGCGGGGCTGAGCAAACTCGGTGTATGCAGACGTTTGGATAAGCTGCAGCCCCCCTTCCCCCAACAAAGGCTTGGCGTTTTTTGTCCGGAGGGGTTTGGCCAGGAGATCCTGGGCTTCGGAGGTGCCTTCACGGAGGCCAGCGCGTTGGTCTTCCAAGGGCTGCACCCAAGTCTGCAGAAGGAGCTGCTGGACTTGTACTTCGGCAAGGAGGCGAGGGATAGCGGAAGGGGACGCAAACACGCACAGCACGCACGAGGGCTCGCGCCCGCCAGTCCGCCCGCGCACACATGCCGCGCACGCACACGCGCACACAAACACACACACACACACACACACACACACACACACACACACACACACACACACACACACACACACACACACACACACACACACACACACACACACACACACACACACACACACACACACACACACACACACACACACACACACACACACACACACACACACACACACACACACACACACACACACACACACACACACACACACACACACACACACACACACACACACACACACACACACACACACACACACACACACACACACACACACACACACACACACACACACACACACACACACACACACACACACACACACACACACACACACACA
>CAUJNA010003693.1:295484-367984 GCA_963377175.1 Effrenium voratum | reverse complement strand
CATTGCTTGGAACAAAGGGCAAGCCCTGGCAAGCAAGATGCCCAACCCTGCAATCAGGGCATTGGATTTTCTGTGGGCCGTGTGCACATCAACAGCTGCGACTTCTCCCTGGGCAACTACTGCTTCGCCGCAGTTGAGGATGACTTTCAGCTCCAACATTTTGATCACCATGTCTCTCGTGACACCAAGGCGCTGATACCCTTCATCCGCTGTGCGGCAGAGCTTGTTGTTTCCACGGGTCGGTCCCTCCGGCTGATTGCGTCACCATGGAGCCCCCCAGGGTGGATGAAGACGAGTGGCGTGATGAATGGGTCAGAGAAGCCTGGGCTGAGGTCGGAGTGTGGGGACGCATGGGCAAGGTACATCGCAAGCTGGATTGCGGCCTACAAGCAACACGGCGTGCCTGTTTGGGCGGTGACGGTGCAAAACGAGCCCGAGCACAGCGCACCATGGGAAGCTTGCTGTTACGACGCCAGGGGTGAAGCTGAGTTCGTTGCTGCACACCTTGGGCCCACGCTGCAGTGCACACATCCGGAAGTTGGCATTTTCATTTACGACCACAACAAAGATCATGTATTCGAATGGGCGTGCGCAACGCTAAGCAACCAAACTGCCAGGCAATTTGTTCAAGGAGTTGCTTTTCATTGGTACGCCGGGGACCACTTCAGCAACGTGCAGAGGACGCGTGAGACGTTTCCAGATCTTGCCTTGCTCTCCACAGAAGCTTGCTATGAGCGACACCGCTGGAGGGCTGGTACTGATGTTGCTGAAGGCGACTGGAGCTTTGGTGAGGGTTATGCCCATGACATCATGGGCAACCTCAATGCAGGAGCCTCCGGCTGGATTGACTGGAACCTGCTTTTGGATGAGGCCGGTGGCCCGAACCATGTGGGGAACGTGTGCGACGCGCCGATGCTGGCCAGCACCTCCCACCAGAACCTGTTCGTGCATCCCCAGTTCTTCTTCTTTGGACATTTCTCAAAATATATCGCTCCAGGTTCCAGGCGCACCCTGCCTGCAACCTATCCCGCCTAGCTCGCTTCCCTTTGTTTTTTGGCTGCTTTGTCCCCCGAACGAGGCTTGGAAACGAGTGTCAGCGGCACGCCCTGCTGGCAGGGGGCAAACCGCAGCTACGGCACCTGCACAGCACAGGACGGCCTGCAGGGCATCGCTTTCCGGCGTCCCGATGGCGCCTCGCTGGGGTGGGTTGAGTGGCTGGGTGGCTGGCGACTAGTTTATTGCGCAGGGTTTCCAGCTTTGACCTGTTTTTGTGTTTCCAACGGCCTTCGATGCGTGCGGAGGCTGCATGTTCTCCCTCAATTCCCGCACTTTTACTCGGCGTTTTGGCTGGAAACTGAGGCATCCTTGCTGCAGTGGTTCTGAATGCCTCCAACTTGTTTGTGAACTTTAAGCTTCGGGCTGGGCAGCGGGCACTCCGTGCCTCCATCCCAGCACGATCCATTCAGACCTACCTTATGCACGAAGCTGCGTTGTGAGAATTTAGCGGCCGGGTGCGGGGGGGCCTTGAGAATGGCTGGCTTTCAAAGACGCAAGGGGCTCACAGTTGGCCATGCGCAGAGCTGAAAATGGGTCCACCGATGCTTGATGCTTCCCTTTTGGCTTCTCTTTAAACGTGTCCCTCACTTCATGAAGAGTAAAGTTGCGGAGTGTACAAAGGAGTTATCGGGCCGCTTCGCAGGGCCTCTTCCCCGAGGGCCAGACCTCCACCGCCGCCGCTCCGGCGCCCGGAGCTATGCAAAAGTGAGTCTAGAAAAGCCCCCAGGTTGGGAACGCCCCCAGGTTCCGCAGCATGGCCGAGCTGGCTGTGCGCTTGTGCCAGAATGCGACAGAGAAGGCCAAGGTGCAATATGGTTGGGATTTACAACTTCCCATCTAGACCAGTCACAGTCAAATGCCCTCTAACGACCGGTCCAACTCCGGTCAAACCCCGCTGTGTCAACTCCCCCTTAAAGCCCGCCAAATTCCCCTCCAGAAGCCAATCAAATCCTCTAGAAAGCTGTCATATCCCCTCTAAGAACAGGTCCAACTCCGCTCACATCTCCAAAAATTCCCCGCCCAGAAACCTGGCTCTCATTCTGGCCCTTGAAGCCATGTGGAAACACGGGGACATGCACCCACCCTCTGCCTTGGAAATGTGTTTTGGGCTTGTTCAAAAGGGAAACCATGTTGAGGCAGTCCGTTTTGTGCCTTCGCGTGATGCAGGCAGACCAGCTCCTGGTGGGCTTCTTCAAGCACTTCAAAGAAGGCGCTGCGCTTGAGTCATCAGATTTTGTACCCGGTACCGCCGGTACCCATTGTTGCGGCGGAGTTCTGTGCCAATGAATGCGCGGGGGTCTTCGCAAACTTGATATGTAGGCTGGGCCTACCTTTTCGTTTGCTTGGCGCGGGCCCTGCAGGGCAAAGGGTGCACGCACAAGGATTACGCGACCAAAGTGATTCTTCCTCGGATTGAATTCAGCTTTGAGGCCTCAAAGCACTTGCCAGCCCACCCAGCTGCAGCGTATGCGCACTCTCGCTTGGTTGAGTTGGTTGGCAACTCAGTGGGCGTTTGGCCGCGCGCTTGTCAGTTTGTTTTGCTGGCTGAGGTCGGAGGACTGAAGCCTGAAAAACCTGCACCTCAAAGTAAAAAGGCGCCACGAAGTGCCCGACAAGGGTGAGAATCATTGTATTTTTGTGATAGGCCAAGAAGCGCAAGTGTGAGCCTTAAATGGGAACACACCAGTGCACGTTGCCGAAAGTTCTGTGCAGACAAGGAAGGCTGGCGCTGACAGGCGGGACTTGCAGCATTTTTGTTGCTTGCGCTGCCCACAACTTGCGCTATCTCAAAGTGCGAGGCCGCATGAGCCGCTGCAATGCTTGGAGCTGTGCGATGGCACCAGGCCTGCGACTGCGTGTGCCAACTTTCGGAATGGCTTCTTGTTGCTACCTGTGGCTTGCCTCCCTGAAGGTTGTCTATCCTTGTTTCCCTCCAGGAACACCAGGCCGCGCTTGAGCCTGATTTGCCTCAATGTCGGCTCTTGCTCTTGCAAGGCATTCCAGCGAGTGCCAGGGAACCTGAAGCGTCAGTGGCAGCAGGCAGGGCTGAGCAAGATGTGAAGAAACCGAGTGTCAGCATCAGCGACGGCGGAGCAGTGCAAGACTGGACGAATTTGTGTGGCACTCGTGCAAGGAGGCGCTGTTGTTGCGTTCCATTGGTCAGAAATTGACAGACTTGACTGGTCTCTCTGTTTCTCTGTTTGCGTGTTGGCATCTCTGCCAGGCGTTGCTGTCTCCATTGTCTCCGCACATGCCTTGGGGGGAATGCCGCGGGTGAGCAGGAGCTTGCTTGGAACACCAAGGCCTGGAGTTCGCAGCAGGTGTGGCACGCTCATCAACTACATCTCGCAGGTGGGCCGTACATTTCAACTGCAGAGCTTTGGGCCGGGGACGGGGGGACACAGGCAATTGCCAAAGCCCATGGATGTTCAGGGCACTGGTCCTCCCTCGAGAGTTGTGGCCGCGGTAGCCTCAGCTTTGGACTTTTCGGGGGGGGCGTACTGAGCCGGCTATTTGCAGTTTTGAGGTGGGGATCAGTGTGGCAAGGGCAGTGCGTTTGTCTTTTCCTCTTCCTCCTCCTCTTTCTCTTTCTCCTTCTCTTTCTCTGCCTTCCTTTTTCTCTTTCTCTTCATCTCTTTCGTAATCTCTCTTTGGCTTTCTCCCTTTCGCTTTCTCTCTTGCACTTTCTCTCTTGCGCTTCCTCTCTTTGCTCTCTGTTGCTTTCTCTCTCTTTCTGTTTGTCTCTTTCTCCTGATTTTTATCTTGCTCTTCTCTTTCTCTTCTCTTTCTTCTCTTCATCTAGCTCTTTTGCTCTCTTTCTTTCTTTCTTTCTTTCTTTCTTTCTTTCTTTCTTTCTTTCTCTCCCTCTCTCTCTCTGTCTCCGTTTCTCTCTTTCTTCTCTTCCTCTTCCTCTCTTTCTCGCTTATCTTTTTCTATTTCTTTCTTTCTTTCTTTCTTTCTTTCTTTCTTTCTTTCTTTCTTTCTTTCTTTCTTTCTTTCTTTCTTTCTTTCTTTCTCTTTCTCGCTTATCTTTTTCTATTTCTTTCTTTCTTTCTTTCTTTCTTTCTTTCTTTCTATTTCTCTTTCTCTTTCTCTTTCTCTTTCTCTTTCTTTCTGCCTCTCTCTCTCTCTCTCCGTTTCTCTCTTTCTTCTCTTCCTCTTTTGCTTTCTCTCTCTTTCTGTGTGTCTCTTTCTGTTCATCTCTTTCTCCAGGTCCTTGTCTTTCTCTTCTCTTCCTCTTGCTCTTTTTCTCTCTTTCTCTCCTTGTTTTCTGTTCTTTCTCTCTCTCTGTCTTTCTTTCTTTCTTTGTTTCTTTCTTTCTTTTTGCCTTTCCTTTCCTTTCCTTTCCTTTCCTTTCCTTTCCTTTCCCTTCCTTCTTCCTTCTTTTCTCTTTTCGTCTTTCTCTTTTTTCTCTTTCTTTCTTCCTTCCTTTCTGTCTGTTTGTTCGTCTATCTACCTAAGTCCATTTTCCATTGGTTATTTATTGTTCTACCTATCTGTTTTTCTCAGTCTTTCTGTTTGTCTAGCTATTGTTCTTGTGATTGTTTCTGTGCGGTTCTTTCGGTCCCCAGTTGCCAATCAGGCCCATGTCCGTTTGCCCTCGGGCTCAAGCGGCGCCCTTGGGCTACTTTAGCCTTTTGCAAGCGGCGACTCGCCGCATTGGATGGAGAAAAGCCGCTCTCGTCTTCGCCAGCGAGTTGGCACATTGGCAGCGGAGCTCGATCCGCGGGCCTTTCTCTGCAGATGCCCACATGGAGCGGCTGCGGCTCTTCCGCAGGCCGCATGGGGGATCCGGTCCCACTGGCCCCTGGCGGCGGCGGCGCTCCTGGTCGAGGATACTCTCCCGCTGCCCCTGCTGAGCCACGGCACTTGGACCTGCAGTCGCTGCTCGGGCCTCGTCACGGAGCTCGCAGCGATGCTTGCGTGGAGCCCAACACGCACCACGATCTGCGTGTGGTTGATGACTGGCAGGACTACTTCGTCGACGACGACCACGACCTGGCCAACTCCCTGGATCACGACCACGGACACCATCGTTTTCAAGTGACCGAGGAACATGACCTTCAGCACCTCGGCCAAGGTCCACATGGTGGCCAACCTTCTGAATACCAACCTGGGCATCCATCACGGAGCACAACGGCGAAATTGATAATTATTGAAAAAGTCTTCGGCCACGAAGACAGAAGTGGCTCGCCGGCCGTGGGAGGCCATTCGAAAGGGTGCAGTCACATTTTTGGCAGCATGTTCACCGGATTTTGCAACACATCAGCGATTGCCACAGGTGCTGCTAGGCAATCACTCCCTTTTTCGTGTCGGAGATATTGCGGCAATGTGTGGCATTTTGCCAGAAACCACAGAGCTCTGGCGTGGTGTGAGCTCCTGGAATAACTGTACCGTAATGTTGCGATGGCTGGATGCAGTCCATGATGCTGTACCGTTGGATCCCGGAACACAAGTGATACTATTACTGGATGTGGCCTGCATAGGACATGTGCATGCGCAATGTGCTCTTGCCTGGAGCTGGGATGGGACCCACGGCAAGCAACGTGGACATGCTCAGCCTGTGGTTCATCCGAGGTGCATGACATCAACATGCCGACCAAAGTGAACAACGACTACAGCACCTGGATGTATATTCCCGCAGGCGGTGAGCCTGACAACCAGTCCCAGCACACCGAGAAGTCCGCGCAATGCCGGCGACGACGAGGTCGCAAACAGCATGGAGCAGCGAGGCACCCACCAACAACCCGGTCGTCGAGCCAGAGCCCACTAACCACGCGGTAAAGGCACGGCCAAAGTATTAAGGGACCCAGGCCCCATGATAGGACCTGATGTCCAACCTCACCAACATCCTCAAGGGACCCTGACCAACCAGAAGAACGATGACAAGTCATGGAGTTCTGCAACAGGACCACAACCTGAAGTCCGGTTCCGCGGGGGGCGCCACCGTCACCACCCCAGCGGCGATATCAATCTAGCGACCTGAGGGCTTACGAGAAGTATGAGCGCAAGGTCTTCGCGTGGCAACTCGCCGTCAAGCACTATGTCACGGACGCGGAGGCCGGCCTCATGCTGCGCAACATGAAGCGGAGAGCGAGCTGGAGCGTGAGGACATCAACAACATCTACTGCAAGAACGGCATCACCTTCGTGCTCAACAAGCTCCAGGCAGCTTTCCAGCCAAAAAGTGTCTATGTCAAGCGACACTACCTGCGCCAGTTTGAGACGATCAGACGATCAGCCGCCACAATGGTGAGTCTTTGAGAGCTTTCGCCAACGGTACCGGCCACCCCAGAGCGCTGGAATCAACATGCTGCTCGCCTACGACAACGACAGTCGTGGATCCAGACTTCTAGATCGCAGCAGGTTGACCCTGGAGCAGAAGAGATTGCCGCACCACCGGTGGTTTACAACCCGCACCACAACAACCACCGTGGCGGAAAGGGCAACTTCACCAAGCGCGTCTTCCAGACTACCAAGGCGGAGCAGAACACCGACGAAGACGGCGGCCCTGACGAGCTCGACATGGACGACGAACACCTGGAGACCATCGAGGAGGCCGACGCTGACCCCGACGGCGCGTCGAGGATGCCCCGGACGCCGAGAATGAGCTCTCCGAGTTGGCTGAGGTGCTCACGGTTACGGCCAAGAAGCTGGCGGCAGTCACTTTGGGCCGACGATTCACGGGTGGCAAGAACAGGCCCACCATCAGCGACCGGAAGAAGGCAACACACTGCGCTGCTTGGGGAGAAGTTGGACACTGGGCTGGAGCTGCCGAATGCAAGGCGTCAAGCAACAAAGGCGGCAAGGCGATGGCAAGAATGACTGCGGCTCGAGCAAGGCGCACAAGGGCAATGGCAGGGGCGATGGCGGGCAGAAGGCCTATGTGGTGAATCACGCCACTGACTTCGTCCCTAACCAATACATGGGGTCTAGATTTAGGGGTTTTTGCTATCTCGAATTATCTTGAATTATCTCGAAGAGTCAGGTAGAAAGCAACTTGCATGTTTGGGATTTGTTTCTGCCTTTTTTGGCATTTGTATGATGTGTGTCTTCATGAATGCCGTGCATTTTGTTGTTTTGCATTCACATTTATAGATATTTGTTAAAATGCTGACGCATGGTGGTCGGTCATTGTTTTTTACCGCAATGATCTTAGACTTTATTGCGTCGGCTCATACCAATCGGGGGGCGGTGATGATGTCAAACAGTGTGTTCGTCGCGTTGCCTTCAACAGTTTCAATCAATGTCCCGCGTATATATCATCAACCGAAATCCCTTCTGATCAAGAACATGGTGGAAGACGCGTACAGAAGTGACTGGACAGACATGGACCTGCATGTGGAAAAGGAGTGGGCAAGATTTGCAAAGGACTGGGATATGACCAGGTGACCAGGTGGCCACTGGATGCAAGTGTGATTTACGAAGGCGAGAGTGACAGTGACCGCCATGATCCCTCCTGTCCAAATTCGAACGCTCTCAAACTCATGATTGGAAGCTTGGCTGCCGGGCTGCGGGTCCATGAGTTGGGTGAAATAAGTCAGGTCGGGAAACCTGTGCAGCCGGATTTGGTCATTGCTTTGAATGCAGCTGACAGCATGCACAAGCATGGTCTGGAACGTGTGGAAAACACAACACAGTAGAGCGCCTAGCCTATGGCCTGTGGGATAAAACCCATCTACAGGGTGAGGAGTGGAACCTCTTCAAGAACGACTTCAAACGGACTTGGCAGCACATGTACAATGACATCAAAACTACACGGGCTTGGACTGAAGGGCGTTGTCGCAGCATCTTGTTTCATTGCCATGGTGGAGCGCATCGGAGCACATCTGCTGCTGTGGCGTTCCTATTGATGCACCATCGATGTAGCCTTGAAACTGCAGTCCAATGCAGTTTGAGAAAGAGAAAGTCGCTGCGAATGCGGTGCAACAGGGAGTGCATCGTTGAAGCTCTTGTGGCAATGGAAAGTTCGATCTTGTCAGAGACCTCTGAGACTCTGAGCCACCAGGTGCGAGTCTTGAGCTCCAACTTAGTTTTACCCTGTGACAGTGCTTGCTGCGAAACGAGCAACAAATGACGTGTGTGTGTCACAACCCACGAGTCTGTTCAAACTGTTCATTTTTTGCATTGCCAAAAGTAATAAGCTGATAATACAACTTATTATTGCGCCACTCCCTTCACACCCCAGACAGATGACTGACCAGCCAACAGGACCTGTTACTGAGCTACTGACTCCACTGACTGACTTATTGACGTGCTTACTTTGCAATTAAATTGTGCTACGGAAATTGTGTGTGACATTGTCAACACATGCATTGCTGCAATAGTTGGATCTGAGGGTGACTGAACCCTCCCCATAGCAGTGTTGAGGCCGCCTCGCTTCCAAGATGACGCGCCCTGCTGCCAAAGCGATTATGAAGCGCCCTGCTGCCAAAGCGATTATGAAGAGTTCTGCTGCTGCAAGAATCGAGAAGCGTCCGGCCATGCAGGTGGATGATGACGAGGACCTGGAATCTCTTCGTTTGGTGCATTATGGCCAGACTCAGAATGAGAACGACTTCCGCTTTTCCAAATGGCATTCGTTGGCGCCAAAGGGCAAACGCAATCTTCAAAGTATTTGGCGCTGATGATAAGGACATTTCAGCATGAGCCTGAAGGACTTGCACATTCAGTGGAAGTACATTACGGGCGAGTTGAAGCGGAATTTCAGTGATCGTTGGATCTGCGGATATCTCTCGGCTGTGGTTAGGTACCTTACGACCCCAGGTTCTTCAACTCGTGAATGGCTTTGCTTGGCTATCAAGGTTGCCAGTGCTGTCAGGGGCGCCAAGGATCGTCTGATTGATCCAGAAACCGAAGCAAGTTCAAGTTCAAGCTCTGAAACATCATTTGAGATATGAAAATCCAACCCAGCAAGCCAAACAGTGTGTTCCTTGATTCCATGGCAGCAGGTGGGATGTGGAGCCGGCCTGTTTGAAAGTGAGTGTTTGGTGTTGTGTTACCAAAATTCCGACCTGGCAGGTGCTGGCGGCTGAATCTGGACTTTTGCATCATCAGTGTCAGGAACTCAGGCTGCAGGGGAGTTTAGCGGTTGCCGTGGTTTTCTGTCTGTGACTGACCTGACAACAGTTTGTGTATGCCATGACATCGAGTCAGTTACTGACATTGACTCAAGGAAAACAGTGTGTTGTCCCTGTGCTCTTTGCATTGTTGCCATGTCGCGCCGCACTAGTAATAGCAGCCGTGGCCCTACTGTCACCCCGCTCAAGAAGCAGAAAGATGACAGCGGCGGCGCCATCCGCAGTAACAAGATCTACGGCGGGGCAGGCCCAACAGTTTTCTACGTCCCAGTCATTCAAGAGGCCTGACTCACAATTAGGTAGGACTAACTACATATTGACAGTTTAAGGTGTGGAAGACGGTGTTCACATTGGTGTTGCTGCATTTGTTGCTGGGCCAGTTGTGAGCAGCTGCGCACTGTACCAGCCGGGCGCGCGCTACCACTTCTCGCTGCGCTTGGACCTGAAGGTGGCAGTGGAAAGGGGAACGTGGCACCGGAGCGACAACTATCCTGAGCCCAGTGCCTTAGCCTAACTGCTGATGCATTGAAGAGTTCCTAATTGTGACTGGGACAATGTGAGGCCGTGCTGGTGTTGCTGCTGCTGCTGCTGCTGTTGCTGTTGCTGTTGATGTTATTGTTGTTACCGTTGTAGTTATTGTTGTTATTGTTGTTATTGGTATTGTTGGTCATTTGTGCTGTTGTTTGTGGTTGTTGGTCTTGCTGCTGCTGCTGCTGCTGCTGCTGCTGCTGCTGCTGCTGCTGCTGCTGCTGCTGCTGCTGTTTTTGTTATAGTTTATGCTTTTTTTGTCTTCTTCTTTCTTTTGTTGTGCTTCTTCTTCTTGTTGCTGTTGGTGGTGGTGATGGTGCACAGCTGCGAAATTACGAAAGACTGCTTGCTGGAATTGGCAAACAGGTCAACTAACATGGTAGTGTAATCTTGCGCAGACACAGTCAGTTGTCAGCTGAGTCCGGAGATCATCTACATCAAGATGTCCGTGACGAAGCTGGGAATGAGCACACTTCAACAGGACAAGATGCTAACTTGCCAGGAACAAGGCTGGTGGAGGTTTCACATGCCCATAGCCAGATGATGTTTCTGGAAGAGGGCAACGCTGACGCACTTCTAGACGAGTGTGAGTGTGAGCTATGCGAGGCTAAGCAGGACGACGAGTGAGCCTCAATGGAAAGCGCAAGCACTGTGTTGTGACTCGGGCAGATGAGGACTGGCAATGATTCAGAACATTAAATTAACGTTGCTGTCAAATAATAACCTTGTCATTCACATGTCACAGCAAAACTCCAAGCGCCCAGTCAGTCATGATCAACATCTGTGCCAACCAGACTGCGAATTGACACACTGTCTGTCACAGAGCGATTTGATGCGGAAGCGAAAGATAAAGAATAACCTGCTGCCATTGTACTTACAGAAGCACACGTGAGAACCATGTCATGTGCTAGGGTAAAACAAGCGTCACCCTCACTCACAGTCACGGTCAATGCTGTGTCGTGAACTAGTGGTGATTTCTGACGACCAGGTCCGCCAGATGGAGATGCTCATTTTCGTTCCTCCTGTATTAAACGGTGTGCTGCCCTCAGCTAGAACTCAGTGACATTAGCCTTCAGCCAGGACTCAGTGTCATTAGCTTTCAGCCTTCAATCTTTGTGTTTTGCATGCAGCTGTGAATGGTCAAGCCAGACACTGTGTCAGTCATGTCTTTGCAGGGTCCAGCCATGTCAGCCAGACAGGAACGCAAGGCCTGCAAAAGCCAAGGCGCACAAATCAGTGGGGCAAGTGCCACTCCGGAGCCTAGCAGCCCAGCGCCTGCGAAGCAGCATCACAAGGCTTTCCGCTCTGCCGGAACGGTGGCCCTTACTCTGACAGGGCAAGGTCAGACAGTGTGTTATTCTTTGCGGTACAGATATCTGGCAGCCGGCTGTCACCGAGATGCTTACATGGTGAGTCGTCCGAGGCACCCAGAAGGTGACTCCAATAGGTTGGTGATGAAGGTGTCCACCAGCAATGATCGGATGATGCAACATGACATCTGCTGCATAAATGAGGTGAGGGCTCAGGCGACTCTGGCGAATGTCGTTCCTGAACTGCTAGCCTATCTCCCACACATGACGTGCAGGGGGATGTGGCAAGTATCGAGTCATTGCATGCTTCTGCAAACTGCAATGGGTGATGGAGAGATGGCGAGACGCGCGGCGGAGCTGTCGCAGCAACAGCTCTATGTGCAAGCAGCTCTTGTCATGATGCAGGGGGGTTTGTTTCTGTTGAATGCACAGGAGGCGGCCCGTGCGGAGGCAAATTGCCAATTGATCTCGGACCTGCACCCTGCCAACATTGTGGTCACAAAGCGTCTTGAAGCTGGCAGGCATGAGTTTGGCATTTGTGACACCACCTGACTGCGTTTGTGTCGCAGGCAGGGGCTTTTGTTCTACACGAGTGTCCAGTTGTGATGTGCGCCAGCAGTTGGTAGACTGCCTGTCAAGGCCTGGCAGTGTCCTGCCCAGCATTATCAACAGTGGCCCTGACTAGGTCAAAGCAGAATTTGCGAAATGCCGGGCAGAATAATGACGCCTTCAAGCCAAGCAGTGTGTTGGGACCCACAAGGATGGCACCTCCTCCAGCACCTGGGATGGCACCTCCTTCAGTGCCTGTGCGCCTTCCGGCTGATCCATGGGCATTGTCGTCATCGCCAGGTGTGCCAGAGCCCGTGCGCCCACCAAGCTGGCTACTGTATGCGCCGGAGCGTTGCGTCAGTGTCACTGCCGATGATTCAGTGTCGCAGCAAGGCATGCCTAAGGCGGGGCCGAATGACTCTGTGTCGCAGCAAAGCATGCTTAATGTGGGGCCGAATGACTCAGTGTCACAGCAGTGCCTGGAGGGGGACTTGGCAAGTTGTGACCTACGTGATTGGCAAAACTTGCCACAGCCTATGCAGCCGATGCCAAAGAGCAAGGCAAAGGGGCCTGCCCTGCGCACGCTGCAAGTGACTGGCTCAGCTGCCGTGCAGCGATGGAAGAGACAGCGGGCTCTTGGAATGAATGATGCTGAGATGAGTGCTTGATGAGCCACCGCCATCAGCATCAATGCCAGACTCACTGCAGCCGCCTGGCTTCCAGCCCTGCAAAGACGACGAAGAAGCAGAGGACAGACAGTGTGTCAGCCAGCAGGAGGTGGAAACAGTAGCGCAGAAAGACGAGCGACAGCAGCAATCGCTTGCTCACAAACCTTCCTGCGTTCACCGACACATGGCCCGTGCGGGAATTCCAAAGAGTCAAGCCTGTCCTTTCCGGCCATGGAGCACTGGAAGAAGGCGATGTGATTGATGACGCGTGGCAGGTATTGTGAGTCAGGCTGGCTGAGGCGGTCCTGATGAGAAGCCAGCAAGTGTGGCATAGTGGTCTGCAGACCAGATCACTCTTTTTGTGATGAGTGCTGACATGTGCGGGATGTCAAAAATGGTGGAGTGCCAAAGCTAAAAACCGAAGCCGCCCAGCCGGCCTCGCTTTCAGGTCGTGAAAAGCACAAGTGTTGCTTGTGCTTTCAAGGCCACCCACGGACTGTGTCACCCCGTGACACGTGCTTGGGGAAACTTGTCAACATTATGGGCTGGCCTGCATGCAGTGCAACTTAGGCAGGAGGTGACGCGGCCCAACGCATCTGTTTAGTTCTGCCATGGCAATGAAGTAGCTTTTAATTTTGACATTTCGATTGTTTGTTAATGAGTAAGCCACAAATGCTCTTCGACACAGTTGTCCACCTTATTGATTGCTTTTTAGCTGAAATTATTCAAGCATGCTCTCAAATTATCTCCAAATATCTCAAATATTATCGCGAACTCTCACCCAAAACCCTATCTCAAATTATCTCAAACTCCCACCCCAAACCCTATCTCAAATTATCTCAAATTATCTCAAATTATCTCAATTTTTTGAAATTATCTCAAATTATCCCAAATTATCTCAAATTATCTCAAATTATCTCAAACTCTCACCCCAAACCCTATCTCAAATTATCTCAAATTTTTCAATTTATCCAAAATGCATCTCAAATCATCTCAAATTATCTCAAATCATCTCAAATCATCTCAAATGATCTCAAATGTGCATGTAGCATGAGCTGACCTGACATATATAGGGCTAACTTTCCCAACGCATTGCGTTTACACTAGGAACATATCAATGATGGGACATGACATCAATGATGTCATAAACAATGGGCTAACATGCTAGAGTTACAGTAGTGCAATCCTGCTGGCTGGGTGGATCGTATGCTTTCAACCATGCTGGGGACTGACTGTGACAGTGTGAATGTGTGTCGCGCGGGGCTGTGACACCGTGTTTCGCAACGAGGTGTGCACATTGCATGATGAAGGTCAACGAGTCAGATGAACACCAGGCGGCTGGCAATGCATGACAGTGCATGTGCGTGTTGCATTGCTTCATGTAGCGCAATGCCTTTAATTTGTGTGTGAGTGCTGGTTTGCTCAAGCTAGGCCTTGTCCAGTTTTCTCAGCTTCCTTCGGCCATGGTACTCTTGTCCAAGGATCAGTTGGATGCACAAAAAGAGAAGGGCAAAGGGGCAAGAGCAGTGACAATCAGTGTGCTGAAGGACAAGGAGAACACATGGAGCCAAAGTCTTTTGGCGGTTTGGGCTGCAGGAGGAATCTGACCCAAGAAATTCAGAGGTTTCTGCACCGGGATGCTGAGTGCAACAAGGGGATGGGTTCTGAGGCATGGCATCCTCTTTTGGCTGCAGCGTTTCCTGACCTGAAGGAATGGAGGCTGGCGGACATGTTGCTTGGCCTATGCTTGAGAGCATGGAAACATCGGAAAGCAGGTCACGCATCTCTAGATATGGTTGAGTTCTTCGCAGGGAGTAACCCGACCGCGCAAGAAGACATGTGTTGCTTTGGACAAGCTGTGTGGTGAACATTACGATGTTCTCTACCCGCAAGGAATTCGCCTGTGGGTGGATGCACTAAGCAACACAGTGTGTGACTCCTTGAACTGGTTTGGCACCAGGTGCAGCTCATTTGTGATGTTGTGTGCTGCGCAGGCAAAACGGAAAGAGGAGAACCAATCCTGGGGGAAACCAGTCGACTGTTCATTGTTGAGGGCAACCACTTGTGCAATGTCACCAGTCTGTTGTTCTTTATCAGCTACCCCCTCATGAATGTTCCCTGCTTGGAGCAGCCTGCGGATAGTGTGCTTGCAAAGGTGAGTGCAATGCAGCTGGTGCTGGGCTTTACCAAGGTGTGCAGCGCACGGACATATGGAGCTGCCTTTAGGAACGAAACTAGGAAGGCTTGGATGATTTGGCCGACATCCAAGCATGTGGCAAGCCTTGAAAGAGCACAGCCGGATTCACCTGCTTGTGCTGCTGCCCTGGTGACTCGGAATCCTGAGACTGCATGTGTCAGAGTGGTATCAGCCTGCGTTTGGCGCAGCGGTTGCAAACATGATGGCCCAGCATCAATTCAACAATTTGATGTGAGTGACATTGCATCAGTGAGCACAGGACGTGATGCTCCACAATTCAAGTGGGCTTGGGGATGTGTGCTGCTGATAGTGTGGCAAAGCACTCAATGTGTGGAGTCACACACTGTGGCTGCTGGGGTAAAACAAGAGCTTTGTAAATGCCAACTTGAGACTGTGCTTGCATGTGACGCCTGCAGGAAGCAGTGACTCGCAGAGGAAAAAAAGGTGATGGGTGCTGTTGCCAGCATGTGCTTATTATTGCTTTGCCCTTGTGTTGCGCATGCTGCAGTGAATCAATGCAGGTGAACGAATGAGCCAATGAATGGAGTGTGCCCACTAAAGAAACAACAGGTCTTGATTGTTCCATGTCCACAATAGCACGTATTGCCAATATGATAAGCATAGGATGAAACTACATTGGTCAGCCAAGAATGCAAGTTTTGCATTGCAGCAAGGGGGCACAAAGAGTCCTCGTGTCTAGCCATGGAAGATAACTATCTGCTTGCAAGCAATGCTGTGATATGCAATTTGTCTGGAGACCCAGCTTTGTTCCCTAGTGACTGTGCCTATTCGGCGAGGGGAACATATTGGTGGCGCCTGGAGTACATGTTTGACAGGTTCAGGAGTTGAGGCCATTGCACAAATGGGTCCGGCATGTCAAAAAATGATCGATGAGTCTTGGCTTGCAACGGACAATGAGCTGCATATTCAGGCCACCAAAGATGTGCCAGATGGCTTTGTGAAGCAGTATTTGTCGGACACAAAGGGCGCGCTGATGTTTTTTGTCAGCAAATTAGGAATTTGAGAGTGACGCAGCAAGGGATTGTGTATGGGCTAGACATTTTCTTGGACAATTGCTCTGGGCGTCCATGCATTTGCAGGGGTATTTATCCCAGCCAGCCATGGGGACAGAATGGGCTTTGGCTTCAAGACTTGGTTTTATTCACAGCGTTTGCGAAGAGATGCAAGTCGAATCGCGTCACGAATGAGCTGATTCCTGAATTGGAGAAAGCGTGGCTGGCCCCAGCGCATGGTTCATCATGACATTGGAAGATTGCTTCCTGCGCGCAAGTTCTGTGGGGCGGAACTCGCAAGTAGCTGTTTGGACGCTCATAGGGCTGTGTGCCACATCAGGCAGGCCAATGTCTACTGAAGTGGCAATGCAGTCGGAGCTTGAGAACAGTGCTTTTGCAGGTTACTCGGCGAATTATAGTCTATTTGTTGTTTGCAACGCAATGAGAGCCGCTGAGCGCAACGCCTTCACTGTTGTGTGTGACTGAAGCCTGGCTTGCTCAGGAGTGAGCCAGGAGAACGCCTACAGGTGGACAAGGAGGGCAGGAGAGCGAAAATGTTGGATGTGTGGCGCGAATCCAACATATGCCCATTGGGCCCTTGCTGCCGAGTGAAGTGCATGACATATCGGCGCTGGCAACCTTGGCCCAGAAGAGCCAGTTGAGCAGATTTGCAGCTTTCAGGCAGCTCCAAGCAATGAGCCATCAACTGAGCTTGCTGACCAATGGTGCCAAGACCCTTAGTTCATTTGTGCGTGCCAAGGCTTGCAGACCAACACAATCTGGCGAACTCATTCCAGTGTTTCAGTTTGGTTCAAATGACGAGGAGGTCGAAGATGCTCAAGTCAGACAGTCAGTCGGGCATGTATTTGCCAGGATGGGGGCACCCAACTGCCTGTCCTTCCTGAAGAGCCTTTCTGGTGGGAGAAGGTGCCAATTCTGGTTGCCAGCCTCGACCAAGGATCGGTTGGAAATGCGGGGATGGCGTTTGCGACAGAGCCACATGGTTCATGTCAAGTTTGACAAGATCCATCGATCAATCCGGTTGGGCGAGCGTGCAGGGGTCAGTTTTTGCGCACACAGCTGCACTCGAGCTATGTCTTCAGCTTGAATTACAAGCCATTCGGAACAGGCGGGTTCTTCCAGCACAAGCATGGAGTCATTTCTGGCGAGCCACTCAACAAACTCTGAAATTTGGATCCGCTATCGTGAGCTGATTGCTTTGGATATGGGACTTTCATCCCCCAACGTCAACGTCCATGACAATGATCTATGGGATCAAATGCTGCAACTTCCATCCTTTTCAAAAAAGGGTGCTTTGGTCAAGCTTGCCCGGTGGTTCAGCTGGAGCGAGGTGTGCGATGAAACGCTGGCTGAGTATCATGCGTTCAAGATGGCTTTGGAGGACTCGCTTGACCTGGACGATGAGAGCAATCCAAGCAGTGTGTTGCCAAACAGTGTGCCAACTGCACAGGGCCCGTCAATGAATGACCCAACATCAGCTGACCAAGGCCTCCTCAATGCTGCAGCAAAACGAAAGGAAATCAGCCCCAAAGAAGAGCTGAGCCTCATGAAGAAAACGACGGGAGGATTCAAGCTTGCGTGGAAGCTGATGACGGAGCCACTTTTTGCTTGAAGTCACTCGTCCACTGTGGTCATGGTATGCGGCTGAAATTCAATCAGTGAAATCCCCGCAAGACTCTGTCAAAAGGTCCGCGCAGCTGGCGCTGGGTGGCTGGAAGAAGTCCGAGCATTTGCAGAAGACAGTAGCAGTGCTTCAGAATTCAACATTTCTGCAGTTCATATCTGAAAGTGGTCTGAGTGGCTGTGTCATGCAAATGAGTGCTGAAGCAGAGGGTCTGGTCGCGCAGTCGCCACAGTTGTCCCCCAGAATCATACGCGGCAATCCTGGCCGCTGATGACGAGCAAGTGCAGCAGGAAGCAGTTTGTTTGCTGAAGAAGGAACATCAGGTTTTGCTGTGGCTTGAAACTGTGTTAGCTAGTCGGTCTTCCTTTGGCCTGGTGCAGGGGATTTGCGACAAGCTGTCCGCAAGTGTACATCTAATCGTGACAAACCCATGCAGGCTTATGATGGATGCGTTCGAAGGCTTTGCACATTCCCTGACAACAAAATTGTTGAAGATGTGCACAACGATATTCGGAGAGACGGCAAATTTCAAAGCAACAAGAAGCAAACAAATGAGTCCATCCAAGATGTTACTCGCAGCTCGCAGGTCATTGAAAGCCGTGGAATTCCGCAAGTGAAGATCTCCAGAGACGAGTATGTGGGTGACTTTAGACAGGGAGATACAAGTCGGAGAAAATGTGGGTTCAAATCAAAGACTCACAAAATGCCTCGGGAATGGCATCAATTTATGACAAGGAAAACCTGGGGCACACTGTCGGAAGAAAGCCTTCAAGAAGAAGCTGCGGCATGGTCTTGGCTTCAGCATTGGAAGGGCAATGACAGATCTTCGGCAGGCATCGAAATCTGGCAAGGGGTGTTCAACAAAAACTGGCGCCACGGCAGGAGGTCATGAAGAATTTGTCAGATGAGTCATTCTGCTTTTGCTTGGGCTCTGCCACATGGGCTTGTATAGGGTGGCCCGTGATTGTGGTGGACCCCTGAAGCCAACCACTGTGGTGCCCTTGGAGATGCGTGCTTTGTGCTGGATGCTGAAGGGCAGGCAGACTTCATGGTCATCGAGCAGCCAGAGATGTGGATGGTGGTGGAGACGCAGCCTGTTTGCATTGAGTGGCAAGGTGGTCTCCGATTGGCCAGGCAATCGTCCAGTGTGGAGCGCAGCTTGCTGAGAACTTTTCTTACAGAGCCAGCGCTGCTTGGATCTAAATAAACGCTGTGACACTCATGTCAGGGAGCATGCTTGATGTTGTCTTGTTGCGTTACCCGAGAGAGTCAAACTGCTCAGGCTGACGAAGAAGATGCTGAATAAAGAGCTGGCGGCCCTGGTGACTTGAAGGGCATTGACCGGCGTGCTTGCAGCAATACCGCTGTGCCAGTTTTTCAAGCGATGAGCAGAGCTGGGCTTTTGAAAGTTCTTGCTGCGGAAACGTCACAGCGGGATGGCGATACTGATGACATCACGGCCAACTTCGTGGCTCAGGTGCAAGCTCTGCACAACAATGCCGCCGGCAACGACAGTGATTCTGATGATGAGTGCAAGGCTGATAAGGATGATCTTGAGTTTGATGCAATGGTGTTGGAGGACATGGGCCCAGAAGATCGTCGTGAGTTTGAACAAGTTCAAAAACAATTGAGAAACATCAGGCTCGTGTGAAGCAGAAGGAATGGGCAGTAGTCAGACAGGCCATGACGCCAAAGGCCAAGGCCAAGGCCAAGACAAAGGCAAAGGCAAGCAACAAAGCCAAGATGAAGGGGCAAAAATTGAAGACTGCCAAATCAAGCAGCTCCAAAGTGACGAGCAAGGCGAGCAGGAAGATTTGGCATGGCACATTGAAGAAGAAAAGACAAGAATGCCCTGCTCTTGCTCTTCGCGAAGGCAACACCCATGAAAAGGGTAACGTGCTGGTTGAAGTCCCTGCAGAAGTTGACGCTGTGACTCCGACTCAGTGTCGTCGTGCCCTGAATCTGCCAGGCCTGCTGCGCAGGACGAGGCTGCTCCAGAAGAGAGGCCAGCCAGTGTGGCGGAGGACAACCGCACGGCTCCCCCAGAAGACAAGCCAGCCAGTGTGGCGGACGACGGCAACGGGCTGAGAGCGCAGGCGGACCTTCCAGCAGTGCCGATGATTTAGCTATAGCTGATAATGCCGGTGCACAATCAAGTCGCCTTGGCCACCATGGACCCCGGGGACCTGCTGTGTTTGATCCGCTTATCTGGACTGAATACTTGCCGCAAGCAATGTGGGAATTACAAGTTTCATCCAGCGCCAGGGGGCCGAGACAAGCCAACCTGGATCATGAGGTGCTACGACTGGGAGAAAGGCGGGCAAATAACTCATAATGACCATTGTTTGTGTGTGTGCGTTTGTAATCATAAGAGTCTTGACGTCTTAGTTCTGTGCTGTGGTGGCGCTCTGCCAGGCGAGTGGTCATCAAAAGGGCATTTGAGGAGGACAAGCGCTTGAATCTCTGAGCTACAGGTGAAGGACTGGATCCAGTCTTGCAAAACATGTGGCTGTAGACAGAAGGCATAGTTCTTTGCACGTTTGCGAGTAAGTTGCGCACGACTTGAGAAAATTGCGAGAACCTCTGGTGTGCTGTGCTTTGACAAACTGAGTGCAAAGTATCTCATCATGTCATTGGCCTGCTTGCACTTGTGTACGGGAATTGCTCGTGGCAAAACAAGTTGTGGCGGTTCGGTTCACGTGCTGTCAGTTGAAAGCGCAGACTCAAGTGCTTCCCTTGCAAGGTCGCTGCTGGGCTTAAAAATGATTGTAAGCATTAGGTGTTGCTGTCATCAATTTAGGCAAAGTGATGGCGCGGGGTTCGGGCGCAATCTGTTATTGTCTAAGGCAGACGCTATGGAAATGTGAGGATGCTGGTAGTTCTGGTACTATTATTGAGTCGCCGTGCGCAAACAACATGGCCAATGACACTGCCATTGATGATGACGAACACCAGGAGGCCACATGCCAGGAGGCCACCTTGAGTGAACCCCAAGATGTGATTCCCACAAAAAACGACCGCGCTCTTCGACTCCAGACACGGGAGATCTGCGCCCAGTGGCGATTCAAGAAGTGCTTGCTGACCAGATGCAGATGCCCTTACAAACTGCCAATCGCAAGTTCAGGTGACTGGTTTGTTCGGATGCCCGTGAGTTACATCGATGCATCAAAAGGTGTGATTGTTTACTGCCAGGGCTGGAACTATTACTTTGGCTGCGCGAGATCGTGTTATTTGGTGCACTGTGTGCGGCTTAGCGCACCATTGTGGCCCTCAGTGTTCATGTGCCTGTCACAAGCTTGCTCGTGCATATTCAATGCGTCATGGCCTCGTGCTGGATTGATCTTCAGCTAATAAGACAAGCAGTGTGTTGCTCCAGTACAGAGCGGAGCTGCAACTTTTAACTGATGGACAAACTGCTTGACTCGACTGTGTGCGACTTTGGAAAACAACAGGGCTGCGCAAGTGAGTTTAGATGCGTGAGTGCAGAAGCTCACTTGAGGCCCAGCAGTCATGGAACAAGAGGAAGACAAAAGTTGTCGCTCTATTAAACTATTATCCTGACTTCATTTGAGTTCACTGCAACAGTCGTGCGCGCACACTATTACTGTCATGACATCATGAATGGCATGAACCATGCCCCATGTTCCGGCTGCAAACATTCGAGTCATGCTGTCATGGCTGTGAGCCGCAAAGACACTGGCCAGAAGTGTGCATGCTGCTTGGCTTGAGATGCGGTTTTGCGTCTCAAGGCTCGCCTGCAGATACTAAGAAGCGTCGGACAGAGACGGTGGTCAATTCTCCTGCTGAATCAACAGCGTGCGTCACACTGAATCAGAAGCCAGTGTGACAGTGTGTCAAACCAGAGAGCCAAGGATGACTGGACTGACGCTCAGCCACGGGAAGTTGAAATGACTGAGACAGTTCAGGAGTGGGGGGATGACAAGGACGAGCAGTCAGATTTATTGGAGCTGGACCAGGAACTGGAATGTGAACCTTGCCCAGAATCTATTCTGACAGATGTCAGGACCGGTGACCGGCTCGGCATGTCTGGTGTTGTGACTATTTTGTGGATTGGACATGAAGCGTTTGTTCACCTTTCGGGAGATCTGCAGGTCAATGGGGAACATGTGACCATTGTTACTGGCATGCGTGGCACATTGCTCATGATCATCAACGAAAACCGCAGGACAATGCCTTGCTCCCATTGCTCGAACCTTGTGCTTGACGATGACATTGCTACGATCTGTGCTGACCGTGATCTGTCCTTGCCACAAGTTATTGACAGCGCTTGACATGAGGCATGGCAGAGTTTTTTGAGCCGGCTTGCGACTAGCCAAGGCGCCAGGATCACAGGCGCCTTTTTTAAGCGCCAGCGACGTCAATACTGAATATGATGATGGATAATGGAATGGTCCAACGTTGCTGGCGCTAACTTGCGCTCATGATGACTTGCGATTCACTGACGCGACCACACAAAGAATAATAATTATACAATTGAGTGACAAACACTTACTGTGCATGTTGTATGTTCTTGCATGTGTTTGCCTTTGTTTCATGTATTTTTGCGCTTTGTTTTTACACTTTTTAAGCACTTGGTTGTACTTGTTTGCTTTTTGGGCATTTTTGCACTTTTTTGCATGTTTTTGCACTTTTTTTGTCTGTTTTTGCATGTTTTTGCACTTTTTGCATTTTCCATTTTTGCATGTTTTTGCACTTTTTTGCATCTTTTTGCACATTAGATTCAAAAATAAGTCAATTTTAGATAATTTGAGATAAATTGAGGTAAGGTCATATAATCAATGACTTTGGAACCTCTGTTGAGTTGGCCCGGCGAGCGGACGGAAAACCACACTTCGTCATGGCAGTGCATCGGGCCCCTCACTCGGTTCTGTTGGCCACCCAGGATTCCGCCGGTTACATGATCGTTGATACAGCCTGCCAAAGGACCTGTTGCGGTGAAACTTGGTTCGAGTCACACTTGGCCGTCCAGAACATACCGCGGAGTACGGACGCACCGCAATCCAACCTTTCGATCGAGACGACAAATACGACTTCAACGAACCGGAGGTCAGGAAGCTCTTCGAGTCCGCGGTGGACAGGTGGCGACCTTTGCTGATCATCGCCGGCTACCCGTGCACCAGATGGCCCCTACTTAACAAGAACGCCAACTATGCCTGAAGACCTCGCGTACTACAAGCACTCAGAGATGAGGAACGACCTCTACTGGAATGGACTTGCGAGCAGCACGCCGAGAACAAAGGTCTCATTCTGTTCGAGAGCACGCAGAGGAGCCGAATCTGGGAAGAACCATGCGTTCGATGCGGGAGCGTTTGATGTCAAGGACCTGACATCATCAAGACCTACCGCTTCCTCACTAACAGCAAGGAAGGCAAGAACGTGACGGCTTCACAGACCTTCAAGATGGTCCGAGCATCAAGAGGCTCGCCTTCAGGATCCACATCGCTTCGATCTGCGCCAGGCGCAGCCTGTCAGCGACGAAAAGGCCTGAGGCCTGGCGTGACATTTTGTCACAAGTGCAGAAGATGTTCCAGAACAGCGCTGTCAAGTCGGCCAACCTTGAACAAGGCAGCGAGCTTTTCAAGACCGTATCCAAGCTGGTGCTGTGGGAACTCGCACGTGTACAAGCCGCAGCAGTGCCTGTTGCACAACGCCTCCCTCGGGACATTAGCTTCACTTACAGGGGAGCGGCCATACTCCCTCATGCTGGAGGACATGACAGCTCTGTCTTCTGGTACGGCTACGCGGAGACGAGAAGGCAATGGAACTGAGTGAAGATGGTCCTGGCCTACGCACCGATGTGACCTTGCCCGACATCAATCCGAACATCAGATTTCACGTCAACGCTGGGCACCCTAGCAACTAGAGGAGAAGCGCCTCCAACACGTCGCCATCGAGCACCTTCGCTGTGGATCATGCGTTCGGAAGTCAAGGCGATTCTCCCCCAAGAGCGGCCTCCATGCCAGCCTTCACGGGGCAGTTCGGAGAGCGTATCCAAGCGGACATCGTCTGGGTGAGGGACATGTCTGGCCAGAATTTCCAGCACAAACTATCCTGCTCGGACACTCTTCGCATGACGGCTGGTCCCCTTCGGCTACCCCCTCGTCATGGACGTGGACGATGACGGTTGCTTCGGTGGCGCCCTTAAGGAACACATGGAAGAGGCGTCCGTTCACTACAACGCCGTCCCTCCGGAGGCGCACAGTGCCAGCCTGGCACACGCCCAGCGGCGCAACGCCATTTCAAGCACCGTGGCCGAGCGCATGATAGATGAGCGCTTTGTGACGACCGGCGGGAGTCTGGGCTGGATCTTGGTCGCCGCCGCGCAAGCAATCAATTCCACTCCGGCTACGAAGGGAAGATCATCAAGCTGTGTTTGGGAAGATTTCAAATTTTCCGGGCGATCTCTTCAGCGACGAGAGGGCGACTACTGTCCATGGCAATCACCTCATCAGTGAGGAGCTCAGATGCCAAGCGCTGAAGATCATTGCAGAGATGCGTGCTTTGTCAGTCATACATCCACCTCCTTCGCAAGCCACGCGTTTAGTGGATGAAGCCAAGAACATCTTGCCCGGCGCCCTGCCGCTTTTGGAGGTGGGGGAAGATGAGCGTGGACCAGGACTAGAAGACGAGTCTGCTGAGCCAGACGTGATGGGCGTGGAGGATGCTCTCCTCGACGACCCCTACCTGACCCTTCCCGACGAATCAACTGGCAGCACAACAATCTCAATTACCTGTGACCATACATCAAGAGGTGTTTTCACCGACCTACAACCAACACTTTGAGGCAGCAGCAAAACCACGAGCCAGGCGAACACGCCAAGGACCTTATCTTCGACCACGTGCAGAACCAGATGCTGCCGAACTTCCTAAGCCTCAGGAGCCTCAAGCACTACCAACATCAGCGTCACATTCGGCGGCTGCGCTAGTCCCTGCGCAGGACATGGACGTGGGCTTTGACATGGCAGTAACTACGCCCCCGCAGCCACTGAGGTTGAGTCTTTCTCCAGCGGTCGACAAACCCCTGTACTACCAGCGCCCGCAGCACCGCCACCATCAGTTGCAACAGCAAGTACGTCGAGGCCGATGGCATGGGGCACGATTTGTCCCAGAGGAGGCCCGCAAGGTGATGCAGGACCCACTTCTTCGCAAGCGGATCATTCCCGCTCGAAACGCGTGCCGCGACAAGGGGCGCGGGGCTGGACCGAATACGAGCAAAATGCCGGACACTGGTCCTTGGTCGCTGTGACCCAGACTTGATGACACTCAACCGAAGCGCTCCAACCCCAACGAAGTTTGCAGAGATGATGCTGCTGCAACTGGCCGCTTCGGGCATCAACAATAAGGTTCAGCTCACGGGCAAGCAGTGGCACCTGTGGAGTGGAGATGTCTCGACGGCATTCCTACAAGAAAAACCCGAAGCAAGACCACAGCCACTCTACATGAACACCTCAAGATGGCATCCAGCAGATGGCGCCGGCAACATGGCTGGATCACGTCATCAAGGGCTGGATCGTATGCTTCTATATCGGCTTGACAGCCAAGGACTCTTGCTGGCCGTGATGATCATCCACGTGGATGACTTTTGACCGCCTACCGGGAGGACTATCCGCTGAAGGAGCTCGAAGGCATCTTCACGTGGGGAACTAGTGCGGTTCTTTCGGTCCCCAGTTGCCAATCAGGCCCATGTCCGTTTGCCCTCAAGCTCAAGCGGCGCCCTTGGGCTACTTTAGCCTTTTGCACGCGGCGACTCGCCGCATTGGATGGAGAAAAGGCCGCTCTCGTCTTCGTTAGAGATTTGGCACAAGAGTTCTATGCATCCTTCTGTCCATCTATCAGTCTGTGTGCAAATGCCAAATCCAACTCTCTGTCTATCCATCCATCCATTCATCTACCTACCTAAGTCTAAGTCATGTATCTATCTGCCTTGCTACCATCTATTCATCTATCATTTCAAAAGTGCTGCGCCTGCCACGAAATCTGCACGTGACCTCGCAACAGTTCTGCGACTACCGCGCAATCTGCGCGTGACCTTGCGAACCTAGCGAAAGTGGCGCGCATGCCGTGAAATCAGTCCTTGACCTTGCGACAGGGCTGTGCCTGCGACGAAATTTGTACCCGGCGGCTGTCACGCAATCTGTACGTGACCTGCACCTGCTACGCCAACTAATGTCGCAAAAAACGCGCGTCCGTGCCATCCGAATACGCTCCGAGCTGTCGGAGATCACTCCGAACTATCTCTGAGATCCCTCCGGCCGGGCGTTGCGATGCACTTTTCATACATTTCTATTACTTTTGCCCCACCACACACGCACACATTTTTCTCGCGCTTTCAATGGGAGTACTTTGCAGGTTTCAATTTCCTTTGACAAGCAACTTAGCCAATCATTTTGTAGATGTCGGGACGCAGGGGGCCACTGGAAGTCCGCCAGCCAAGGCACAGCTGGAGCAGCTGGCGGTGCATAGCAAGGTGCCGGACGAGGTGGTCTTAGTCCGTGCCTTGGGCAGGGTTTGGGAGGGGCATGATGGAGTTGAGATGCCGGGCATACCCTTCACGTGGATCTGCGCAGGCCCCTTTTGGAGACTGCTTTAAAAAAGGGAAGGTGGTCTGGACCATTTGCACCCGTTTGCAGTGAAGACAGCCCGAGTCTGAAGGCAGTGGTGTTCCAGCAGTTCTTGGCCAGCTTCATCAAAGCGCCTGCAGGCAGGCTTTGAAGGTCGAAGTGTCGGCTCGCCTTTCATTCGAATATAGGCAGCTTTCCTCAAGCCAATCCGCCTAGGAGCAACCTTTTCCCTGCGCAACTTCAAAGCGGCAGTTGGCTTGCCTAAAATGTGAGGGGCCCAGCTGCCAGAAAATCCTCCCAGGTTGCCCTTGCGTTTGCGTGGGTGCCCAGGCCGGCAGAACTTGAAGATGTGGCGTTGCCCAGCATTCGCACTGACAAGGAGGGCCGCATGCGACCGCGGCCCCCCCCCTTGTGCTTGCCGCAGGAGGAGCGCTTGTTTTGGCGTGCGAAGCTCTGGCAGAGCCCTCGATGAGGGTTCAGCGGGACAACCACCGTCAGTGCAGATGCGCCCCATTGACCTTCCGACGCCGTGTGTGGCTGCGCCAAGGGCCTGAGTCCGGGAATCCAAGTCCAAAGCGTAGAGACCTGTAAGTGCGAACAGCATGTTTATGAAAAGGCGCGGCGACGCACAAGGGGGTCGCCAGAATTGATGGACGTGAACAGCTGAAGAGCAGGGTTCTATAATCTGCTTGACCCGTGCGATCCCTCTGACCGGGCCATGTTGCGCTGCCTCCTTGTGCTGTGCTTTCTGGCAGCGACCCATGGCAGCCAGAGCTTTATGCAGCGGCGGGAGATTGAGGCGGACCGATCAACAAAGATGTCTCGGGGTTAGGGTGCCAAGTATTGGGGTCCAGGATCATCAAAAGTTGGCTGCGCTTGAAAACTGCACCATGGGCATGCAGAGGTTTCCAGCGCAGAGGGAAACGCCGATGGAATGTCATCGGGCCATGGCAAGAAACTGTTGCCCGGCCTGCCAGGTGCCTGAGTTCAAGCCAGCCGAGGAGCGTTTGCAGCTGCAGATATCACACAGCTTCGCCTGGTTGGGTTCTCCACAAAGTGTCAGACCCCAGGGTACTGCCGGCTTTTGGCAATCGCTTCACCCTTTGTGAAGGAGCAGAGGCCTGCCTCAAGAAGCTCCCGGGACCAGCTCCTTGACCAGTCAATACACGCACGCACACACACACAAACACCCCATGAAAGGCATCAACAAGTTCACTGGTGCATGCGCCAGCTTTGAATCCAGAGTCAGAGCAAGGCGGGGCATGCCACGCATTGGACTTGGCGCCCAGGCTGCCGAAGAGCCTGGGCCTCCTGGAAGATTTGGAGCGTCTGGTGGAGCGCCGTGAGCGTGCCATGGTGCGGGGCCCAGCGTGCCAGGTTCGCTGTGTGTCACTTGTGTTTGAACATCGCCCCGTCGACAATTTGTGTGTTTTGAATTCATTCAGCAGTCCATGTTCGATGCTCTTAGAGGAAGGGGAGTACCCAAACACTGGTCCAAAAGCAAACCCCGCAGCCTCATGCTCAAACATAATTTACGCAAACAAAGGGCTGTTGAAAGGCAATCCTTATCTCCCACGGCTACGCAATTATTTTTGTCTCACTGGATCAGCATCTGGGAGTTCTGGGAGGGAGATCGGCCAAGGAGCGCACCAGCTGGGCTCTGGGCCTCCTCTGCGTGGCAGCCCTGACCTCCGCCAGCTTCAGTGCGCGCTCGATGCTGCGCAGCAAGGCGTGCGGTGGTCTAAGCGCGCTGCTTGAAGATTCTGCGGGGGACTTCGGCTTTGTTTTTTGGACTTTTGGAGTTGTGGAGTGGTGGGCTGGGCAGCCTTGAGCGCGCGAGGCAGATTGAAGCTGTGCTGCAGGATGCCCTGCACCTGAAGAAAGCTGCCAAAGTGCAACTCATTGTTTTTTTGCCCATTCCCCCTGCGCGCTGCTCTTACGCAAGAGTGTTTTTCTGGCCTGGTTGGTTTCGAATTTGGAGCCTCCACGTTTGACCCGGCCCTGCTTGCAAGCAAGCGCGCGACTGATGTCTCACTCTATTGTCCGCAAACCGATAGACCTGGCAATGCGCCTGTACAGAGCTAGAAAATGGGTTTAGACAGGAACGGTAGAGGGCCTGCAAGGCTTGCCCTTTGGCGCGGTCGCAGCCTTGCTTTTGCGTACTGTAGCAAGTGTGTGCACGCACACGCGCACACACACACACAGACACACGCACGCAAGCACTCGCGCACGCGGGCACACCCGCCCGCATGCACGCCCGCCTGCCCACCCACATGCGCCGCGCACTCGCACACTCGCATACTCGCACGCAAGTGCACCTGTGGAAACCCGCACATGCGCCCACGCAGACCCATGCAGACGCCCCGCCGACCCGCGCGCATGCACGCCTGCACATCCACACACCCTTGCACCCGCGCATGCACACACCCACACACAAGCCCACGGACACACCCCCAAACGCACACACACACAATGAACATCGCACGGGATCTTGGGAGAGCTTTTTGCAGCTTTCTGAGCATTGGCAAGGTGGCAGATCATTGATATACGTGCTGCCACGGTGGAAGGGGTGAAAGCTTTCTCATGTCCTGAGCGTATGTATGTTCAGCAGGCCCACCTACAAGTCATGCAAATTGAACATGTACCCTCAACAACAAAAAAGAGGGCAGCAATATCCAAAAATAGGCCTTGGCAGTCTCCCTCATCCGGCAGAGGAATGTTTTTTTTGTTCATTGGGATACTGCATTTGGGTGCTATTTCAATTCGTCCGTGTCCGTAGTTGTCGTGCGTCTCACTGCCGCTGCAATGCATGGTTCTGGGCATTCACGCAGCCAGGAGCGCGTATCCAGCTCACACCTTGAGCAAGGCGTAGAGAGGGGAGGCCTACAGAGACGTGCGCTCTCGTTTCCCTTCTTTCTCCTCATTGTGGGGCAACCCTAAGATGGCTCTCCAACAATGATGGAAACTGCCAGAAGGGTTTTGGCTGTTTGGGGAAGCTCCCTCCGGTTTGCATTTTGGGAAGCATCATTTCCGCGCGAGTTTGGCTTCGAGGCGCTTTAAGGCACCATGGCCCATCGCTTTGCCACGCTCCTCCGTGCCGCGCGTGCGCGCGGCAGTGCATCCGCAACGAGACCTGCGCCCTTCCAGTTCAGCGCCCTCGCAGCAGCCGGGGTGGTTCTGGGAAGCAGCGTCGTCGCGTGCAAGGCAGGTCGGGCAGGTGGGCGGGGCAGTGGCCTGGAGAATCCAATCTTTCTAATCTTCTGATTTTTTGTTGTTTTGTTGCCCCTTTCTTTCTCCAATCCAGCCGTTCAAAGCCCACCACCAACCCGAATTACCTAAATCGGTTTAACGTTCAACTTCCTTTTGTCTTCCCTTTGGGGGCAACAATCTGAAGAATTGCGCGTGTGTGTGAGAAACCATGTTACGTTATCATCGAAATTCTACTCTTCGAGCCAGCTGGTAGGCTGGAGAGGTGAGTGTTGGACGATTTTCCTGGAAACGCAACAGAAAATAATAAAGAACAATGAAACAAAGTGCACACATCAAAGTAAAAAGGAAAAACAACTCTGGAAGTGCAAGTAACTAACAGTTAATCCAGGTTAACAATTATTAAACATCTACTTGTCGGTGCATGTTAAAACGCGCTGAAGGGAAGGTTGGCCCCACCCTGGCACAAGGAGAAGAAGAAAGTGAAGCCGCCAGAGCCAGCTCCGGTCAAGAAGCAACTGGCACCAGGCTACCAGCCAGGTGAGCCAACAATCAAGTTCGAGGAGGTCAAAAAGCACAACAGCCCGGAGAAGGGCATTTGGGTGACTTACCGCGATGGCGTCTATGATATCACCAAGTTTGTTCAGAATCACCCGGGGGGATTGGAGCGAATCCTGAAGGCTGCTGGAGGTCAGATCGACCCCTTCTGGGCCATGTATGCGCAGCACAACGTGGCAAGCGTGAAGGACATTCTTGGAGAGCACCGCATTGGTCACCTCAGCATTTGGACGGCATACCGATGGGTCCATTACAGCGCAATTTTGGCTGGGTTGTCAAAACTGATCTTTGAGGTGGTTTCCCTTTAAGCCGCAAGTGAACGTGTTTTGGAGGATGTCAGGATGTCACTTCAATCGGTATTTTCGCATTTTGTTGCGCGAAACGCACGGGTCAAGCATGGCAGCATGAGGCGAGGACGAGTACAAGAATTTGCCAGCTCCGTTCGACCCCTACAACACCGACCCGAAGCGCGACCCGGAGCTCGTAGTCCAAGCTGCCAAGCCCTTCAACGCTGAAACGCCACTCTCCCAGCTGCAAAAACAGGACCACTCCAGGGCAAACCTCTTCAGGGTCCCAGTCTTGGGTTTTACGAAATGATGGCCGGATTTAAAAGACCTCGTGATATCTTGTGATTGATCAGGGGGTGTTTCCTCCCCCCCCTCGTCAATGGGGCGCCCGTTTTACTCGGCCAGCTTTTTTGGCAAACTTATTGGCTGAGTGCAGCGGATTCAACGGAGGAGTTCTTCACCCCGAACGAGAAGTTCTTCGTTCGAAACCACCTGCCTGTCCCCACCGGCGACATTGTTGATCCAAAGACTTATGTCCTCGAGATCGTGCCAGGAGAAGACAAGAAACCTGTGAAGATCAGCCTCAAGGATTTGCAGGACACTCGTGTTTTGCTCCGGATAGTCGCGGCAATCGAGTGCCAGTTAGTTGGATTATACACTCTCCGGTGACAGTCGGTGCGTTTGCATCTGATTCAGGGAGTCGGTGCGGCTTGCGTCCTGGTGGGGGTTTACATAGATATGGTTACCGTTGAAGTTGAACTCCATGCGGCAAGATTTTGCTTTAAGCCGGACATCTTGACATACTGCGTCCCATTGGGATTTTCACATCGTACGTCCAAATTAGCGCTTTAAACCAGACATATTGACATACTGTGGGATTTACACATCGTACGTCCAAATTAGTGGACATCTTGACATACTGCGTCACATAGGGATTTACACATTGCGCGTCCAAATTAGTGCTTAAAAG
The DNA here is from genome assembly GCA_963377175.1 of Effrenium voratum. Taxonomy (NCBI): domain Eukaryota; class Dinophyceae; order Suessiales; family Symbiodiniaceae; genus Effrenium; species Effrenium voratum. The sequence continues at coordinate 337,334 of CAUJNA010003693.1, read as the reverse complement.
CGGACATCTTGACATACTGCGTCACAGTGGGATTTGGCAAGTTTTGCACTGACTTCTCTGACTTCGTGAATGCGCTTGCGTCTCATGCAGGTTTGCTTGCATCGTGCACTGACTTTTGCCGCCGAGTGTGGGCTGTTTCCGGCTTCGGCCAAGCGCAGCAGAGCTCTGATTTTACAGAATGCTAAGATTGCTAAGAACAACTGAACATTGCCTTTCTGCCGTTGAAATCCTGCACGCTTGCTACATGCTTCGCGAGGCTTCCACGCAGCTTTCGCAAATTCGAAGAGACGAATTCCGCAGGCCTGTGCATCGATGATTTGAGCGTTCTGCGCTCGAAATTGTTTGTTTTGCTTTTCTTTCCGCATTGTTTGTTTGTTTGTTTGTTTGTTTGTTTGTTTGTTTTTTCCAGTTGTTGTGTCCTTTGCGCTCCGTGTGGATGCTAGTCGGTTGTTTCTTTTCACGGTGTTTGGGTCCGGCTCGGATCTTGGCAAGAAATCATTGCGGCTCTGAAGTTCCATGGGCCTGCTGCGTGCAGCGGTATTGCCTCCCTGCTGGCAGTTTATTTGCAAGTCCAGGCATGCAAAGCCCAAGCTCCCTTGAAATGTGGGTGTTGATTTTCTTCATTTTGTGTGTGTGAGGTTTTAAACAGACACAATAAGGACAAATGCAAGTTTGGGGCCTCCTCCAAAAGTCACCCCACCCCCGTGTGCTGTCAGCCCCTTGCATGAAAAAACGAGGACCAGCCTAGCCCCCAAATGTCGTTTTGCTCAGCAGTTAAAATGTTGCAGACGCAGGACGAGAAGAAGTTTAAGCGCAAAAAGATTGCGGCCATCCTCCAGTGCTCTGGCAATCGCCGCGAGGATCAGAACTCTGTCGCACAGGTGGAGGGCTTGACGTGGTACACTGGCGCAATCTCCTGCGCAGAGTGGGAGGGAGTATCAGTGAAGGATGTGCTTGCATATGCCGGGGTTCCTGCAGATCTGGGCATCAGCAGTGAGATGCTTGGAGAGGACGACCAGCTGCACATGCAGATGGAGGGCCTGGACCGGCCGAAGGTGGGCGAATGGCGCGACACCAAGGGCTTTTACGGTGCCAGCATCCCGCTGGCATGGGCGCAGGATCCCCGCCGCGACGTGCTGCTGGCGCTGAAGATGAACGGCGAACCTGTGCCGCCAGACCACGGCGGGCCCCTGCGCTGTATCGTGCCAGGCGTGGCAGGCGCGCGCAGCGTGAAGTGGGTGAGCAAAATCATCATCAGCGAGGAGGAGTCACAGTCTCATTGGCAGCAGAACGACTACAAGGTGCCAAGTTTGGGTAGCCAAATTATGCATGAGTCCTGTGCTGATTCCCACTCCATGTCTTGACCAGGCATTCAACAGCTCCGTCACTTGGGAGACAGCAGACTTCAGCAGCCTGCCAGCCATCCAAGACATGCCCGTGAACTCAGCCATATCACTTCCCGCAGCAAAGTCCCTGGTGCAGCTGACGCCTGAGGGCAGTGTTGAGATGAAGGCACGAGCTGGGGTTGAGGCATTGCCGAAGTCTATACATACATATATGTATATATATATATATGTGTGTGTGTGTGTTGCGAAGTCCCTCCCAATATTCAGTCCCTATGCCCCAGGGTTGGGCTTGGAGCGGTGGCGGCCGGGGCATCGCGCGTGTGGAGGTGTCCGCGGATGGCCACACCTGGACAGAGGCAGAGCTCCAGAGACCGGAGGGCCAATCCCTGACGCGCACTTGGGCCTGGTGCCTTGGCGTCCTTTGCGAGTTGACCAAAAGGCAGTGGGCGAACCAACAGGCAATGACTGAGGGGAAGTGATGAGTGATAAGCTGTCAGCAGAACTTGCTTCAAAGGTTCAGGAGGGTAACGTTGGCTTGATTTCGCAACTTAACCCCGGGTTGACCTCAAGGCTTGTGCAAGTCAGAACCTAGCGCTCTGTCTCACATGCCTTCATGTTTTTTTCTAGACTGAATTTGTGGCGTGGGGCCCCTGCATCATGTGTTGGCTTCTGCACAAGGAAGGTGGTTTCGTCACATCATGAGAGTTCCAGCTGGCCTGTGCACTGACGCGCCCAGGACGCTGTGGAAGGCCAACCTCCCCATCCCCAAAGAGTTGCAGCAGCCCGGAAAGGCTCTAACGCTGATGGTAAAAGCAGCAGATGCAAATTACAATGTGCAGCCGGAGACCATTGAGTTTCCCGACCTCTGGCAAACTTTGCCTATGCCAATGCTTTGTGTGGGGTTTCTTGATTTATGACCTTTCTTCTCTTCCCGCTAGGTGGGCCGCTTGTGCGCTATACGCCCACACACATCTACAGACACATGTAGACGTATATGTTATATCATATTCGCAGTATATCATAAAGATGCATTTTGCATGACCAGGTCCGTGTGGAACATTCGCGGGGTTTTGTGCAACGGCTGGCACCGCATCCACGTCACCATTCAGCCAAAGAGAGTGGCCAAGACCCGCCTCGAGTTCGGCATTGCCGAGTGAGTGCCCTGCGATTTCACAAAAGTAGGACAGATCAGTTTACCGACACATCCCAGCCAGGTAACTGCCTGCTCAGCACACCGGTGGGAGAAACGCGCGCAGATGCTTGCACGAACGTCGCGGTTTTGGTTGGTGGAAAGTCTGCCACCCAAATGCATGCAGGACATGCCGGACGTTTGTGGCAAGATGGACGTCAGACGGGACATTAGCCAGGCACTCAGCCTGTCGTGCCGAACCCTATGCTGGTTTGTCTTGTCGTTTTTGACGGCATTAAAAAGGAACTAGCATTTCTGGTGGTGTCGCATTTTGAGGCACATGAGCCAGGCATGATGGATGCCCCGCACAGCTGCTAAAGTGCATTAATTATGCCGCATGTTTGTGGGCTTCAATGTGCCATGGCGAATGAATACTACTCTTACATGAGATTTGTCAAGGCGTGGCTAAAGGTGGGGAAACAACAAGTGTCCTCTTTCCACGCTGCCTTGTGCATTTCCAATTGCTGCCTCATAGATGCATTGGTTTTTGTCTATTTGGGTATGTGTGCGCAATTCCTGGCTTTAGTACCCTGCCAACAGGTGCGGCCCACACTCTTTCAAACTCATCGCCATGCCTATCCGGGCTGATGGATGCTCCCAGATTACTTTTTGGAATCGCCATGCCTTGTGCTCGCATGTAGCGCGTGGTGGTCTTCCCCGTTGTCATCCAATCAAAGTGCAACGCCTGAGGCTGCACTTGCCGTCGGCGCACGAACTCTGGACACCGAGCACGACTCCAGGATGGTTTGTTGGGCTGGGCTGGGCGTGCTTTCATGGACAATGTCTCTGGTCAGGAGCGGCTTGCGGGCTTCCGCCAGAGCAGCACAGTGGGAGCAGGATAGTGCAACCACAGATTGCATCGTCATCAAACGGTTAATCCTTTGGTATGCTCCTTCAATGATTCAAGAGAAACCCTGCTCAACTGACCAGATTTTCCGGTGCGCATCCGGCGAAGGCGCTCCTGATTTGGCGGCTCCGCAACTCGAGCCTTGGTCAGGGTCAAGTCAGGCTCCCGTGGGTTCTTGGCCTCTTGGGGCAATTGGATCATAGCGCGCTTCGCAAGTCGTTTGCGGCACCTGGAGACACCGGCATTGCCCTGCTAGCTCTGTGGCATCCTTTTGCCCTTGTGATTGGTTCCCGGTATGCGGCGAAGTTTGGTTGGCCTTGATCGCACCCCAGGCCTGGGCGTGGGCTTTGCCACGTGCTGCAGGCGGCAGGACGCGGCCGTGCATGGCGCCTTGTGCTTGGGTTGCTAAGCCTGGCAGCCCAGAAGCTTTTGCCGATTGCTGCGGAAGCCAGTTTGCGGCTGAGGCGCCGAGCTCGAGCGGCCAAGTGCAGGACCGCGGTAGGCCATGTGACACAAACGCAGAAATTGCGACAGATGCAACGTGCAGGACTCGTGGCCTTCAATGCCGGCCTGGCGGCCTTGGCAGTGGCTTTCCAGCAAGTGTTTGGTTGAAATAGAGGGCACCCCGTTTGCATTTGGCTTCTCAGGCTCAAAGAGTGAACCTGAAATCGCGCTGAAAGTCCCCGCCTGTTATGAGGCTGCGCAACAGTGGCGTCCTGCTGTTCATCTCCTTGGTTTGTGCGGGGCTTGGAATGGCCTGAAAAGGGTTAAAGACTGAAGCTACACACGAGAGCGATGGTGAACATATGCGGTCACCACAATGGACATGGGAAATTCACATTGAGAAGTCGCCCTGTTTGCTTGAGAATTGAATTGCGAGTCCCTCCATATTCCTTCCAACTTGACTAGAAAACAACTGGAAGTATGCTGGTCCAAGAAGCACCCCTCGAGGCTGCCTTCCAGCTGGATGTCACCAGAGACTGTGGCTGAAATACTTTGGAAGCTGCGGGAATTTTGCGAGTGCCAAAGAGGCTACCCTCAGGCTACCCTCCCGCTGGCTAGCGGGAAACTGGCCTGCAGACCACCACAGTTGGGTTCCATGTTAGCTGGTGCGTGTGCCAAGCAAGTGGCAGTGAGAAACCGCTGTCAGCATCAAACGAACGCCAACTTTGCCAAGGACGTGGTATCTTACACTGCCACCATGGAGGCTGCTGCGCGCAGAGCCTTGGAAGCAGCTACAGGCCCACAGACTTCTAGAAGACTTCCTTCGCTTTGACAAGGCAAGCCGGTTGACGTCCACGTTTCTGGGAGCCTTTTGAACTTATTTTGCTTCTTTTTTATCTCCACCAAATGTCAAAAGTGGACCAGAATCAAACATATGATTTTAGCGTGCAGAAGCTGAGGTAGGCTGTTGGTGGGGTGCCTGTATTGACACAAGCGGGCTGGGCAGTCTCAAGTTCAGGCTTGCGGTGGCCGCTGGCGCTAGAGCTGCTTCAGGAGGCCTGTTTTTTGCCGGCAAGGTGTGTCACCGCCCCAAACTAAATGGATAGTATCCGCTTGCGTTTTCCGAAAGCACCCCGAAGAGCTCTTCCGTGCGGAGCCCTTGGGCCACCTGGCAGAGAGCAACTTGCAACTTGCCCAGAGCCATTTGCACAGAGTCAGTTGCACAGAGCCACTTGCACAGACCAAACCCCTTTAATGACGAGCAGTCTTGGAATAGTCTGGTAAGTCTGGGTGCAGTCTGGGCACGATAGTCTGGGCATGCGTAGTGTCGGCACAGTCTGGCACAGTCTTGGTGTGAAGTAAAGAGCTTCGCAAAGGCTCGGTGTCAACAGCTATGTAAGGTTTCTGCAGGGAATGTTCTCAACATGCGGGAGGGAGCTCGGTAACTCGATTCTTCTGTTTTGGCAGGTGGCTTGCGCAAAGAAACTTGGAGGGAGCACACGCGGAGCGACCTGCAGACTTGGGCAGAGCAGCTCCGCGCACTTGCGCAAGCACACTTGCGCAGAGCCGAGCTATTGGCGCAGAGAAACTTGCATGTTGCGCTGGCAACTCGTGCAGAGGAACTTGCGCAGAGCACTTACACGGAACAACTTGCGCAAGGCACTTGCGCAGAGCACTTGCAAAGAACAAGTTTCAAAAGAGAACGCACCTTTGCACACAGAATTTGCGAGGGGCAAATTGCATAGATAAAACTTGCGCAGAGCGCACGCAGAGATCGACGTGCCGACTTGCGCAGAGCAACTTGCGCAGAACACAAGGTCACAGACTGTGCCGCAACAACGCGAAGCGCTTAGCACAGAGCGCCTACACTAAACACGTTGGCCACAAATCGTAGGATGGGCTGCTTTCGGGTCAATCGTCCTCTAGTTCAAGCAGCCCCCCCCAAAACAAAAAAACAACAACACGAAAACAAATACGCGTGAGACACTTGGCGTGCCAGTCGGGCCAGCGCGAGAGAGTCGCATTGCCCAGGCTGAAGCCACCATGGAGCCAGATGTCATAGCTTGGAACACTGGCATCAGTGCCTGTGAGAAGGCAAGCAGAACATGGTGCAGAACATGGGAGAGCACAGGGCAGTTTGAAGGGCTTCATGGATGGTGCTGTGGCGAATTGGTGTGGGCGGGGGTCATCTAACGAGGTGGGTCAATGGACCTTGGCGTTGGACCTGCTGAGGCGGCTGAGGCGCATAAGCTGGGAGTTCAGCGCGAGGGTTGCTCGATGTTGGCTGATAACTTGGTTTCATCCTTCTTTCAGCCTTTGCCATTTGCAGTGGTTGAGTCGCGGGGCAGGTCATGACCACCCGTTTGCCTGCTTGCCACAGGCGACGCCTCACACCGCAGGCCCACCGGCAGGGAGGCGCTGAGCATGGCATCGCTGGAGTCGCAGGTGGCTTCCTTTAATGCAGCAGCAGCGGCCTGCGCCCGCGCCTTGCAGTGGGAGATGTCCTTGTGGCAGCCGGGCTGCAGCGATGCCAAGCGCAAAAACCGGTTGGGGGGTCTGAAGCAAAATGAGGTGCCCTTCGCGTCGGGCGTTCGCCATGTGTTTGCTGCCGCCGTTGGCCCAGGCTGATTTTCGTGGAGATGCGACGTGACCAGGCCGGCCAGGGGGTGCAGCCGCAAACGAGCTCGTTAGAGTCCCGGAATTGAAGGCAAGGCTTCGTCCCACAGTGGTGTCTTTCAACGTGGCGCTGACCGCCTGCGTGCCTCGCCGGACATGGCGCCAAACGATTTTGTAAGTTGGGCTGCAATGATCTAGCACTGTGGTTGCTTCTCCGTTGTCGGGCAGGGGAGGCCTCAATCACTAGAAAGCCGTCAGCCAAGTTTCAAATTTGTGGGCGCTGCTGAGGAGCGTGGCCAAAGATGGGTCCGGTGCTCGGCAAGGCGCGCGGTCTCGCTTTTGGGAGCGTTGCTTCAGGCTGATGCCCTCGCCCTGCTGGAGGCAGCGCATTGCAATGGCCTTTCGCAGTTTGTGATTGCCTCGTGTACTTGGGCTAATGACAAGATGGTTCGATGGTTCTCCCTCTGTCAGAGTGGGATGTTCACTTTGATTTTCCAACTTCCAGCTCCCTGCCCGGCCCCCGGAGAATGGGCCAATGTGGGCGGATCAATCAGAGGCCATGCCGCGGCGGAAGGTGGCGCCCAGCGCCGCCAGCTGTGGCGCGGTGGCGGCGGCGCTGGAGAAGGCGGCGCAGGGGCGCAGGGCGCTGGCGCTGCTAAAAAGGACGGGGACTAAACTGTGAATTGGTTTTAGTGCGACAGCCTATCGGAGGAATGGGGTTGGATAGTCTTTCTACATGAAACCAAAGGGAAACCACATGATGTGAACATTGAGAGGCGGCTGCTCTTGGGATTTAGCTGTTCCTCGCAGGATGCAGCAGCTGGCTGCCCACCTGCATTTATTTTTGTTAGCGGGTACGCAGTGTGCTTGAACCAATGCCCGAGGCGCTTCGAGCAAATGCGACTTGCTTGCACGTTTCATGCCATGCTTTTGTTGCCGACTGGGCTGGTGAAAGCCATCCTGAATGCTGGGCGAGGTGACAGGAAGCATGCTGGTATATGCTTATCATTCAAGATCGTCATTTGCCCATCATACCGCACAGTCCCGCGAAGGCAGTTGTCTTGAACTCCGTCATCACTGCATGTGAGTGGCTTGCTTGGCAAATCAGGGTGTCACGTTCGCCACCTCTAGCCACGCAATAGTGACGGTGATACCCTTAGGCACCAACACTTTGATTTGTACATGGCAGGATCCTCGGTTCCTTAGACCTTTTGGAAACTATCAGGTGTTCCGTCGAGTGTCCAAAAGGTCCATTTTTTCGCTCAGGCGACAACACGCACTCTGCAAGAGTAGAAGCGTGGGAGTGCAAATGGAGGGAACCTTGATTGTCCCATGTCCAACTGGATAGACGTTCTTGGGGTTATGGACGTGGAATTTGGACAATTATTGTAAGGGTTCCATGCATCTTGCCCAAGGAAGCAAGTGCTGTGGCAGCAGGCGCTGCGGCTGCTCAATGCTTCCCTTGCATCCTTGGAGGAGGAGGGGGGCGCTCAAGTGCAGGCAGGTCCTTGTCCTGAGCAACACGATCAGTCATGGTCACCTGAGGTCCAAGGCACTGTCACCTGTGGAGGCTTGCCTGAAAATGTTTGTTTTAATTTGTTTATGTGTTTGGTCCATTGGTTCGGAGATTCAGATCAGCTGCCGAGGTGCGGCCATTCAAGCTTGCCAGCGTGCGCTGCAATGGCAGTGGGCACTTCATCTTTCCTCTGATTCGCAGGCGGTTGTATGGCTTGCGCGGATCCTGCCTTTAACACGGGAGCGAAAGAGCCCTTGAACACGTAGGCCTCTGATGCGATTTGCCTCGCTTCGGTGGCGGCCGCCTGCAACTCGGCTGCCGGCTTCAGGCCCGTAACCAGGAAGGCCGGGCGGGTGAGAGCCTTCCCTGAGGTGCTCGCGCGCGGAAGTGGCGCAGTGCTGTGCTGCAAACTGCACGGCTCATGCAGGCCAGGAGTCAATTGCATCAGATGTGTTTCCGAGATACGTTTCCACGGATGCAGTTTCACTAACATGCAAACTTCTGGTTTTGCAGATGCTTTTGACATGTTGCTTCTGCAGATGGGCCCTCGTGCCCTGCCTGCCAGCACTTCGCTGGCGGCTACAGGGACGGCTATTCAAGCCGAACACCTGAAGTGCTTACCCTTTGGCCATGGAGGCTGGAAAGTGCTTAGTACTACATATTGAATCCCAGCTGGATGAAAGAAGCACACATGCGTTTGGGACGGGGGGGGGGTGGTCTGGAGGGTGGGGGGGTCTGGGCCTCAACGGGTATGTTGACAAAATGCGCATTGCATCAGTGGAGCAGCAGTGACAAGTGCAGATGACAGAACTCACTTCTTTGAGGCGGTATCAGTTTTTTGTTAGTGGATATGTGCAGGGTCACCCAAAGGGCGTAGCCGTTGTTGGCCATGGCTTTTTGGTCGCGAAGCTTTGCGTGGATTGTATGTTGAACTCCGAGCTCGGTTTTGCAACGCTGGCAACTCTGAAGCCATGCTTTGCAAGATGGAGCCTGCGCCACACTGTCGCGACCTGGCGGGGTGCTGTCGTGGGTGTTTTGACCGCGCGCTCAATCTGTTGCACAAATCGAATGCGATAGTTGCCCGTTGGCGGCAGGCTTTGCGCACTCTGTTTGCCTTGCATTGTATCAGCTGATGCTCTTCGAGATTGATGGGACCTCACTTGATACTTGTCGGAAGGCCATTCTAGTGGCAAACAACAAGTTTGGACGAATGTCTGGCCAATCCAGCTAGAAAGGGTCATAGGACTGTCGTTTTGTTTTTTGCATAGGCAACTGTGGGCACGCCTCGAGGGAGGTCAAGGCTTTCCATTGCTTGCCGAACTGGCTTGCAGGTGACCGTGATGAGTGGTGGGAAGTGCGGAAGAGCCTGGAGGGCATCCAGCTGCCAGCTCAGGAGGCCTGTGGCGAGGACATGTTGGTGAGTGAGCGCAAAACTGCAGGAGTCAAGGAGTCCAATGCTTCAAGGTCGCTCCTTTGCTACTTTGGGGTGCCGGGGTGTTAGAACTGAGTGGGCTGCTGTGACCCAGTTTTATGCGGGTGCAGGCCTTGCCAGTGCGCCGGGCGCGCGCCTGCTGGGCTGCGGAATCGGCGCGCGAGCCAGGGACGCTTCTTGCAAGGGCCTAAGGATGCCTCAAGGTTCGAAAAAAGTGGACGCTTTCAGTGGGTTTCCTTTCGAACCTCGCAAGCAGGCACGCCAAATACAACATTTTGAAGCAAACCATTTGATGAGTGTGCATACGTAGTCTTGGGAGAAGTGGAGGCTGACCATATCTTGTTTGCCTTCGATTTGTCGGAAACCGCCCCAGCTCTTCCAGTTTGATACTGGATCGTCATTCCTGGAGATGCCAAATCGAGTGGCTGTGGCAAGCTGACGCCTGGCGCGGGTTTTACATTCTCGCCCCATGGCGCCCAGGCGCGGAGCATGCTGGAGAAAGACCTTGGCCCCAGACGCGATGTCCAAAAGAGCGCTGCGATTGTTTCCGCTCAGGTCTTCAAGGCCGCGAGGCTTTAGGCATAGGTGGCCTCAAGTTCATGACGCAAGCATGAAGGCTTGAGCGCGGACTGCCTGGCCGGTCTCACAAAGGGCAAGGGTTCCGTAGCGGGGGAAGCTTCACTTGTTTGAAGCGTCTCCGGGGGATATCCCAGCTGGCTATGGCTGTACGTACCGAGAGGTCTAAAAATGTCCATTGCCCAAGAGATGCAGCTGATTGGAACACCCTCGCTAATGGTTTGGGCACCCTTTTCCCTTTCCCTGGATGTATCTCAAATAGCGCATGTCCACTTGATCTATTAAATGCATACACGGAACCCGAAATACTTCTTTTCTTAGAAGGACAAGTTCTTTCCAAGTTATGCCTTTTTCGCATGGAGGGCAGGGGATCATGCATGCCCCAAGTTTTCTCCACCAAGCAGTCCATCTCCACTTGGAAATCATCTCCGCTGCTCACTGGCCATAGGTCCACGGTAGCGCAGCTCGCCCGACGCACCTGGCCAGAGGCGGCAGAGCGGCTGATCACCGGCGAGGCACGGCTGTGTTGATGGGTGCGTTGGAGTAGGGGGACGTCTTGGTTTTCCTTTAGACTAACTTGAAAGGCTACCCTATGAAAAAACTGGCCAACATGCATCCAAGTGCCTGGTTTCATGGGGGTACAAAAACGGCGATATCAAGAGTATACCCATGTCTTTAGAAGAAACATGGCAACTGATGAACCTTGATCCTGAGAGCTGGCCTCGAAGAGGCTTTGCCTCAGAGTGGGTGACAAGATTGTAGGCGCATGTAGGCGCAATTGTCCCATCAGAATCTGGAAAATGGGTCAGTGGAGGGTGTTGATTGCGACCTTGCTCGTTCACAAGGGGGGGGGCCCTTCATGCCATAGCAATTCGCAACATGGAGAGAGAATTGACTTAGCTTCCGCGCTCAAAGGTTCAATTTGATCTAGCAGACATTTGCTTTCTTGCTCAGAAAGTTTATCCAGGGATATATACGTGCACCATGTATACGACAGGCTGAGGGCGGCGTTGCAGAGAGAGAGAGAGAGAAAGAGATGCAGATTTGTCAATGACCCAGGAACTTATAGATGATTGGACCGCATTCAGAACAGTGGGGCCAGCAAGTTGGGGACCTTTCCTCAAGAGCAGATTGGGCGACAATGTGCTCATGTCTCTGGATTTGCTAGACAGCGATCAGCTCAGACACCCCGCTGAAGGAGTGCATAATAAAAACGCGCTCCACCAATACCACTTGAAGAGAACTGCGAACGTTTGTCTTTACCGACCTGCTCACAGTTTCATTCAGAGCGAGCTCACCAGCGAGAGAGATTGGTCAGTGCAATGCCGCTGAGGAAGACGCAGTATCATGTTTTTTCACCATCGCGAGAACGACAATCCAAGACCCAACCTTCGAGCAGGTGGAAGAACAATGCAGAATGTTTTCTACATCCTTGAGCCGTGGTGAATAGAAAGGAGAAGATGATTGCTGGGTTGGGAACGCAGAGGTATTTCCAAAAAATCATGGCGCGTCACGCGCAGCAAGGCTTTGGCTTTGACCACGCCAACCGCAGCGAAAGATTGCACAGTCAATCCTGATAAGGAAGCGTGCCAATGCAAGGAAAACCATCTTCACTTTTGCGGACAGGCCGCTCCAGGACAGAAGATTCATCAGGATCAGCAGCGGACAGGACAGTTGACAAGAAGGGCCTGGCGGCCAATGAGCCAACGTTGTTGCTGGCCTCTCAGAGATGCAAAATCCACACTTCCGCTTGCCTTAGACAGGATCAAAAAGCGAGAATTGAGGAAGGTTTGCCGGGTACAGAAATGAAACTGAGCCTTACATGTCCGTTCGGCGTTATGACTATTTTTCATCACTGGCAGGTTACTCTCGGAGGCGGAGAACTGTCATCGTGCCCTTAATTTACATCACACAGATCTCTTGGACCAACGCGTTGTGGCCGAATAGAGCGACAGAGCTCAAGGGTCCCAAGCAAGGCAACGCAGCTGACTACCGGCAAGACTGGTGTGGAACTGTCAGCAGAGCAGGTCAAGTAACTTGCAAAAACATTTTTCCTGAGCTCGAAGCCTCTCCCTGTTGGTGACAAGGTATTCTATTGGAAAGAGGGCAAATCCAAGATTCAGAGCACGCGCTGGAATTGCACAAGAACGTGCAAGACTCAGCCAGCACTTCAGGGCGCTTAAGCCTTGCAGTGAAGCTTACGCTGATGGAAGAAGACTTCTGCCCAGCGTTCCTCACCGGGACCGCACGAGCTTCAGCAGCATCACCGCCACCAACAAAAGCACCAGCCCCGCAGTTAGACCAGGGGGTAAGAAGGGACGTTTGCGTTTGAGTACTGAAGGCGTCTCTCCGCGCTTCAAGCAGGTCGAGGTTTTTCCCTATTTCAACTCATTGATGCCCAGGGCTCCTCTTGTATTTAGCGAGCCGTCCGGCCTCTTCTTTGGGCCAGTTGCGCTCAAGCCAAGCCTCTCTCAGCGCATTCAACCTCCAGGCTCTCCGCAATCCTCTCGCTGGCCCTTTCATCAGCAAGTGTGTCAGCGAAGGAGTTTGCCCGTTTGGGCAAGCAACGTGTCTCTTGCTGTAGCATTTTCTTCGACAGCAGCGGCTGCAACGCAACCAGCCAGCGCCAACCAGATCCTCGCTTCGCAGCAGCGTAGCCAACCTCTTGAAACAAGCCCAGTTTGTGCAACAACATCCAAGCAATTGTGTGACACATGATGCAGAGGTCGACTCAGCCCCGCAAAAGGGCAAACCTGGTGCCGAGAGTTGCGAAGCGCCCTGCCGCAAAACTTCCGCCAGAGTTTGCCCAGCAGGTGCTGAACATCGAGGCCGTCGTCACGCCCTCCACCGTTAGGCTGCTGCGCCGTTTTGCGTCCTTGCTTCAACGCATTGCAGGAAGACTTGCTTCTTGCCACGCAGCCTTTGGCCAGAACAATGTCAACCAAGCAGCAGACTGTTCAGTGGAATCAATCGTCTTCGCTTGTCTGGGGCATGGCCCTCAAATGGGTTCTTGGGTTCTGGAACACGAGCCAGCGCCTGCAGACATGCTGGTGCTTCCCTCTGCAGCAGTAGCCTAGTCTCGCCTTTCTTCAGCCGCTATGGGTTGCAACCCGCCTCGTTCTACCAAAGGACTCAATCCCTAAGTCTTTGATCGTGCCTCTCAAAGCCTTAATTAAGCGAGCCAGACTAGCAGGTGTATCCTTACCGGTTTTGCCTCATATCCTATTGCGCCGCTTGCAGGCGAAACCACTTCACCATGACGTGTTTCTTCTCGACGAATCCTCGGCGCCCCTTCACCACACAAGCAGTGTCAAGCACTTGGAGCACAATTTGATCACTGAACTCCATCAACTTGGGGGGGGGGGCCGACTAACCCGACACGGGGCACGAAGAACAGTGTTGATGCCCTGCGCAGAAACATGACTGAATCCCTGAAGGCCCCAACAACAACATCAGCCCGTATCGGGAAGAAGAGAAAACGCCACCGCGTCAGAGATTAGGGGCGTCAGTCATGGTTGGACAATGAAGTTTCGACCTTGTGGGCGTCAGAATGCATGTGCAGCACTTTGGACATGTGAGTGCTGGATTTCGTGGCAGGGGCAGCGTTTGAAATGTTGCTAAAGGGGCTGGATGTTGTCGCACCCGCTCGTGTGCGCACGTGGCTTCCGCCGTTCATGGTTTCGTTAAGCTAGGCATGTGGGGTTGTGTGGCCCTTGATTCTGCCTTTGCACGCGCGCTGATCTCCACGCGATCCTCGGCCCGAGGCCCTTTTTCCAAAAGTCACGTCAGCGTAAAGAGGAACTAGCCTTAGCTGCCGGCGCTCAGACATTCATTAAATCAATCCCAAGTCCTCGCTTCCTCAACCATCACAAACAATTGTCGGTCCACCAAAAAGGGGGGTTGGTTCCATTCAAGGGCATACCTATGAAGAGGATTTGTCAAAAGCAAGCTAGTGACAGGGCAGCGCTGGCACTTTTGGAAACGGCCGGCTTCCGCCCCGTCCTCTACAAAGTCGTGTTCGGGGGCACCTTGTTGAAGCTAGAAGGGATGGCAGCACTTTCTGCTTGTTGTCCCTTGAAATTGGACCCCTCCCCCTGGATTTGTTTTTGGGGCCACCCAGTTCGTGCATCAAACTCCTCCCCCAAGAATCAAGATTTGGTAGTGCCTGGTCTTCGGGGGGAGCGAAGGCTGTTTTGACAATCTCCGAGCCAGGCTGAAGCTTCGGCAGTTGAGGCAGGATCAGATCTTAGTTGGTTGCCAGGGTCCTGGCATTGACTAGAAGTCTGAATGCAAACACTGAAGTTGACGGAGCGGATGCAGCGGCAGGCTTGCCATTCCCAGACCCATGTGGTTTCCTGGCCCTTTGCCGCTTAGCGTGTCGCCAGGCCTTTTCTGGTGGTGAGGAGGGTCCTGGATCCATGGCCCAGCACTAGGTTCGACGCAATGCGAATTGGGGCAGAGCTGGCAGCCTTCAGGGGAGGCATGTGGCATCTTTTAGAACCCCCATCCCCACATAGACAAATTGCTTGGGCTTCGGGGCCAACCCCTGAGGTCAGATCCTTGGCGTTCCAGGGCTGCCTGGCCGATGGCACTTTGCTTGCGCGGACCCTGGCTCTTGTTTGTCGGCTGCTACTTGTCCCAAGCGGGCGGAGCTGTCAGCAAAAGACCTTGTGTGGGGGAGGGGCGTGTGCAACTTGGTCGCCATGCGCAAACAACCACATGGTTCCCGGTCGCATGAGCACGCATGAGTGCAGGTCCTACGACTCCATCAATGGCTTGCTCCTCAGACTCAGTTTTGCTCCTTTGGCCGTGGTTTTGCCGCAGCCAAACTGTAATATTGGGAATTCAGCTCTTTCGGCTGCTGGCTTCTTTCGCAAGCGCCATGGGCAACGCCTTCTTCCAGAGTTGCTGTCATAAGCATGCCTCACTGCACATCGTCGACAAGGCCGGGCAACGAGGAAAGATCGGGTCGGCTTTGTTCTTGCCTTTTGCCTGCTGCGGGCCCTTCGAGTTAATAGAGGGAACCTTTGTGAAGGGAAACGCGGGAAACCCAAGAAAAATGTGTTCATTTTATGTTCTGGGGGGGCTCCTCCATTTCACGGCACGCCCAGTTGATGAACCTGGTGATTGGCCGCTCTTTGCAGCTGGACGAGCTGGCGAAAGCCAAGGGGGAGGAGTCCGTGAAGAAGTTGCAGAAGTGTAGGGAGGTCTGGCTGAGCCGCTGCCAAGTTTGGACTTGTCACGAGCTCACCCGGGGTAAAACGAGCTCACCCGTGATGAAGGTCGATAACTTGGGATTCCTTGTTTCCGATTTATGAATTGCAGCGATGCCCCTAGTTTTCTTGTTTGCTGTCGAGCGAACCTTGGCAGGGTCAACCTGGTGAAACCCTTTGGGTGGTGGTGTTGCAAACAGCAAGTTAGGATCCATAATTCGATAATTCTGAGTGGCCCAGAATCATGTCCATATTATAATACGCATAGCGTATTTGGTCGTGTCACACGTCTTGTTTGGAACGGTCCCGCATTTGTACTTGTGGATTGCCCGGGAGGCCCTTGCGCAGATGAGCGATTACTCCACCCAGGTCAAGGACCGGCCGGGCTAAACATGACGCAACCCTCGGGGATAAGAAAGGGTTGAAAGGTTCAAAGAAGTTCAAAGACAACTTCAAAGCGTTCAAAGAGCGGACAGAACATGCTTCAGTAACTTCAGGTTGGCCCAGCGAGGACCGATGGACTCCCCACGAGCGCCAGCTGCTGCGCCTCTACGGCGAGGGTGGGCCGGTGGAGGTCACCATCCACGTGCCAAAAGAGGCCAGCAGCGAAGACGAATGTTACAAACCCCAGAGAGAGTACTAGCAACCGTTAACCCAAAACAAGAGACCAACAGATACCAGAAAAGTTGAATGTGGCATCCAGGCGGCCGGAAACTCCCGGAACGCTGAGTGGCCTCTGGTGGTCTATGCTCACGGGGGTGGAATGATGCTGGGCAGCAGACACGACTCCTTCGGAGCGCGGCTGCTGAACGAAGCTTGGGCAGCTCGGCCAAGCAGCATGTACAGAGACACACACACATGTAAGTGTGTGTGTGTGAGTGAGTGAGTGTAAGTGTGCAAGTGTGTGTGTGTGTGCAAGTGTAAGTGCAATTGCGTGAGTGTGTGTGTGTGTGTGTGAATGTGTAAGTGTGTGTGTGTGTGTAAGTGTAAGTGTAAGTGTTCAAGTGTAAGTCTAAGTGCGTATGTGCATGTGTGTAAGTGTAAGTATAAGTGTTAGGGTAGGTGTACGTGTGTGTTTGTGTGTGTGCGCGTGTGTGCGTGTGTGCGTGCGTAAGGGTAAGTGTAAGTGTAAGCGTACGTTTACGTGTAAGTGCAAGTGTAAGTGTACGTGTAAGCGCGTGTAAATATGTAAGTGTATGTGTAAGTTGTAAGTGTATCAGTGTATGTGTGTTTGTTTCTTTCTTTTCTTGCCTGCTTAGCTTGCTTGCTTGCTTGCTTGCTTGCTTGCTTTCTTGCTTGCTTGCTTGCTTGCTTGCTTGCTTGCTTGCTTGCTTGCTTGCTTGCTTGTTTTTAAACACACAACATATCCCTACATGCCTATGTAATGCGCACCTAAATGTATGCATCATGTAACCTAGTCCTTGTTGTCATTTACTGTAAGCCTTTCGTTGTGCTGACCTCATGGTGCTTGCTTGCACTGACAGCCCTGAGGAGAAGTGCGGCCCCTTCTGCTGGGCTTCTGTGGAATATCGCCTCGTTCCGGAGCACCAGTTCCCTAGTAACGTGGATGATTTGGTGAGTGCATGCCGCTCGCTGTCAGAGAAGGCTTTGGCGGAAGAGTTCAACTACAGCCCCTCAAAGATGTGCATGCTGGGCGTGTCTGCTGGTGGCTTTGTGGCCGGCCATGCCCTGCTGCACCACCCATGCCCTTGCGCCCTGCTCTACCCCATGGTGGATCCCAGCATGGGAGGCGCCTCGCATCGGCTCTATGGGGACTTGCCGGGCTGCCCCAGCGAGTGGCTGCGCCTGGCTTGGGACTGGCTGGGGGCCGAGAGGGCCAGTCTGCTGGAAGCCGACTTCTCCCCCCTGCAGAACTCCCAGCTGCTTTTGCTCCTTGGTAGTTGCGACCCCCTGCGCGATGAGGGGAGGGAATTATCCAAGAGGCTGCTGAGAACAGGGGTGGCCGTCACAACCATAGAAGCGCAAGGTTCCCATGCCATGGCGCACCTTGTGGACCGCAAGAGCCGAGAGGACCTTTTCGAATCTTTCAAGCAGCTGTTGCCGATGTAGCATCATAGCCTTCCTGAGCAGCGGCTGCTGTTGGCGGCCTGCCATCAGAATCACAAACACCCTGAGCATGTGCATCCTGATTGGGGGCGTAATGCAGGCCCTCACAGTCGCAGCAGTTGCAGCGTGCACATGTGTTACACCTGCGGCCCTCGCAGCGGGGCAGATTCTTTGCTTTGCTATTTTTCCCGACATAATGTTGCTTTCCACGGTTTTCCGCGCAATGGCGCGATGCCGCAAAATCGCGGCCAGGAATTGTGGCAAATCGATGGGGTGGGGGAGGGGTGGGGGGATTGTGCGCGGCAGCAATCGAGAGCAGCACCTGGAGAGTTTGCGCGCAAGGTGGAACCATGTCTTGACAACACCTCCAGCTGCTTCGGACTCAGGTAAGGTGGCGCCGGGCACTGGCACTGGGGGGGGGAGTGGGCGGGTGTAGCACTTATTCGCCGGGTGAAAGGTTGCGACTCCATCCAAGAAGAAGACTGACGCAGGCTGGCACGAGCTGAGAGAAACTTGCAGTGTTGCCTTGCTCTGACTCGTCATGAGATGTGAGTGGCCACCTGTCGCCGAAAGGCTGCCAATGCTTGGTCAAGCTGGAGGACTCTTGGCACCTCTTAGTGAAATCTGCATAGAAGCCAGTGCTGCCGCAGACAGATAATTCTTGATGTGGACTGTTTCGCAGGTGGGAGGGTGGAGGGAGGTTGGCGCTCAAGTCGTTCCATGCTGATCCATTGTTTGCTCAAGATGAGTCGCGTGTGTAAGACAGGTTGTTTATGTCGCTGAGCACGCGGAAGATTTGAGAGCTGAACCCAGGTGGCAGCCTGGGAAGCTATAAAGAAGACCATGTGCGGCAGGACACAGAGGAGTCGCTTCGCCGACGAGCTCTGCAGCTTTGCTTGGACCCTGGCGACTCCGTGGGCTTTCTCAGGTGAAATCCTGCATTCCATGAGGCCAGTTGGTCATGGAACTGGACGGCCGAATCTCGGACAGGTCCGCGATGCGCCTCTTCCAGCTTCGGGGGCTTTCTGCATTGCCTGTTCTCTTCTCTCTTTCTTCTTCTTTTTTTTCTTCTTTTTTTTTTGGGGGGGGGAAGGGGTCAGGAAGGACGAAAGAGGCACAGATGCACGAGGCTTGCTGGCTTCCTTGGGGCAAGTGCGGCACAGGCAGAAGAATGCCATTTGCAGTCTGCCGCTGCCGGTCTCCCAGACTTCTTTATGCCCTCATAGTGAGCCTCATGCTGAGAGGGTCAGAGTCGTCAGAGTCACAGAGGGAATGTTATCCTTGTGGCACGGGAGCTCGTTGATGATTTAAAAGAGGACTATGCAACAAGGTGCGCATGTCGCGTCCTGTTCCGCCTGCCACTGACAGCACAAGCCTGACTTTGGGGCGACCTCTCCGCTGCGCTGTGGGCAGGAGGCAGCTGATGAGCCACGGATGGCAACTGATGCCCTCGATTTCCCTTCAAACGCTGTTGACCTCTAAGCCGTGCTCTTCTGAGGTTTCATTGACCAGGCAAACCACAGGGAAAACTACACTTTTCGTGGGTTCCGAGCTCCTTGATTTGAGACAGAGGCCCACCATGGCTCATCGCCAGGGTCGCCATGGTGTTCTTCACGGTCTTCGCCACCATCGACTCCCTGACGCTGCTCTTCGCCATGACCGGCTTGCTGGGCGCCAGTGCCTGGTCACTGAAGGCCATTGCAGACTTGGAGTACGACCTGGCCTCAGCTTTGGGGCATTTGAACGAATGGGAGGCCAGCTTCAAAAGCCCTCGGTTGCCGCCCTGGTTGATTCATAGGGGGCTTGGAGGGTGTGAGTGGGGTCCGTTTTCAAGTAAAGTTCAGGGTCAGGCCATCTTGTGAGAAGTAGCAAAGAAAGCCTAGGAACGAGAGACAATGAACTGTCACCTGCCGGTGTGTGTGTGTGTGCAGTGGCTGGGAAGGCACAAGGGAGCATGCGGCCGAGTCGGTAGCCATGTCCTGCAAGGACTTGATCAACTCGGTGGACTTTTTCAGTCGCTTCAATCAAGCTCACAGGAGGGCTGAGAGTGCATGGTTTCTTGGTGAAGTTGGCACGTGCGGCTGCAGAGCATCTTGTCACCAGAGATGCGCGCATGCAGATATGTATATCACACACATCTAGAGTACACATGTGCATGTTCGTTCATGCTTGCACATGTGCGTTTGCAGTCGCGGACCCGCCCTTATATGAAAACCCCGTGATCCACCCTTTTTCCAAGCAGTGTGTGACACATTTCATTGTCAGACTGCTGAAACGCTGAGAACGGCTCTTTTTTCTTGTTCTTTTTTTGTTTTTCTCTGACACCTGTGCACTCCTTGCAAGCTTGTTTGGTCAAAGCACGACGTTCTGCGAGTTGAGATCACAGCTGGCCTGAACAAATATCGTTGGAAGCACGTTTCATAGAAGCCCAAAGCCAGAACCTTCGGAAGAAGCTTGGTTTGCAAACAAGTGGTTGTTGTTTCAAAAGGGTCCGTTAGATTTTGGTTTTGCTGGAGTGTTTGTTTGGCATGTAAACAGCCAGCGGCATGACAGTGGATATTTTGGCCTTTTGCAGGCAGCCCAACAAATGACACCGGAAAACATTCGATACGTTGGCTTTCTTTGTTCGAAATCAGAGAGAATAAAGACATCCATGGGAAAAGTAACAAACACAGTTTGAAAAAGTTGAGTATGCGCTTGCTTTTGCATGCTGGCCTAAAACCGAAGGCCAAGATGACACACCAGATTTTGGTTTGAGTGGTAGCTTGCCACCAAACCGAGCAAAACAACTGGAAGTGAAGAAGCGCGTCAAAGCATCAGGGAAAAGCAAGGCAGGCGGCCATTGCGCCACCCCCGCGAGAACTGTCAATCGCAAAAGCGCGGTTTTGGCATGACCTGCAACAAGCAACTTTTCCTTTTGCGTTTGTCGCTTCCACCCCCTTTGCTTTCAACCTGTGGGGGACTGGCAGGCACTTTGGGGCTCAAAATCAAATCATGGCCACGAAGGAGTGGATCCGCGCAAAAGGCGGGAGTGTGAGCAATGAGGAGAAAGATCAGGAAATGGAAGCCGAGTCAAGCAAACAACAGAATGAAGACAAGGCACCGACATCCCAGACGAGACGGCCAAAGAAGTCAAGAGACAGAAGCGGAACACGCAAGAAGAAACTGAGACGCAACGGCACATGATGGATCTCCAAATATCTCCAACAAACCGTGCAGGAGCTGGAGAAGCAAGCCGTGGACCCCACGCACAACATACAACATGCAAACAACGAAGAACGAAGAGAAGTGGAAAGACAGACTGTGGCCAAAGGATGGCCCAAGGAGTCAGAAGAGATGAAGTGACTTACGAAATGAAGTTGGCTCAGTGGACCAGATGAATGCCACATGAATGGGCCCTGCAGAGGGGGCCGAGACCATGCGAATCGGTAAGAAGGAACTAGGTGCGAAAGGACTCGAGCGCCCCTCCTTCACACATCAGAAACCATGGGGACAACAGGAGCAAACTTCCATTGCGGAACTAGGTCACGACGGTTTGGTCGCCTGGCTTCAAACTGGTCCGTCACATGCGAATCACTCTAGAGATTCAAACACACATGAACGCGGTTCATTTCAAGGCCTTTGAAAACTAAGTACGCAGCAGCATTTTTTTCACTTGCTACACCTTCTGTGTTTTACCAGGGTTGCAAACTCATGCAAGAATTCCATCGGAGTGCCTTTGCCTAGCCGCACCGCCACACGTACTGCATCACACGGAGCTTCAAGTGCGGATTCACAGTCGAGCCATGCTTTGTTTTGATTCGCCTATGAAGATTGGAAAAGACAAAGCTCTTCATGCCCAGCCAAGCGCGGTCGATTTGCTGCGTGCCAGCTATTTGGCTGAGCTTTCGAGGCACAATCTCCCGCAGCTCTCGCACAAACTCTTTGTGCTGGTGCTTGACTGCGTAGTTCTGGATGTTGAGCATTCTAGCCGCCTTGCCCCAAGCCAGCGCGCCGTCACTGTAGATGGCTCGGCTGCCTCGCTTGGATACCCGGCCCAGCAACCCTGAGCTCTGGATGTCTTGCCAGCTTTCGCCTGGAGGCCTGCTTCCAGGTAGTCCCACCTGGCAAGGCTGCTGACAGCTGCGACAAGTGTGGGCAACTTGTTCACACGTTCACCAACAAAACATGTTGCAAACCAATGTATGTTAAGCGAACCCGCGCCTTGGGCCGCAGGAACTTGCATATGAAGGACCCGTCTCTCTGCTTCATGCCCAGGATTCTCACAAAACAAGGATAGGCTTTGTACTGCTTGCCTTTTTTCTTTTGCACTTTCTGAAGCTGGTCAGCGTAGAGAGCATTGGAGCGCGACACCCAAAAGCGCCCCAAGCCAGTGCAGTCTGCCTCAATGCAGCCAGTCAAGGTTTGCTGCGAGGAGTACTTGGCACCAGCTTCTGATTCCAGTTCAGTGCAAGTGGACAAGAAGTGCCAAGCTTGCTTCTGGCCTATGTGCGAGCTCTGCACCATGTCATCCAGCCTCAGAGGCTTCATCAGGTCTGGAGAGGCGTAATGGCACAGCAGGCGGGCCAGAGTGGTGGGGAATGGCGTCCAAGAAAGGCACCCTTTTCTGACACTGCCAGCGCGGGCACCGCCAAAACCACCACGGACGCCTGCCTTTCCGGACAGAGCTCCAAGGACCTTGGAGGCCTTTGCCGCCGCACTCGGGACAAGTTTTGTGCTTCCTCACAAAGCCGGTCTTGCAGAGCCATTCCACTGATTCATCATCGTCTTTGCACGCAAACAGCGCATTGCCCACAAGCCTGCGAGGGCGTTTGTCTGACGGGCTTTTAGAGCCTTGGTACTTGATCCGCGCTGCCTCTTATGTTTTCTTCCTTTGCTGGCATGGTTGCTGTCATCCTTGAACTTGTCTGGCTTGGGAGCAGCAGTGCCTTCTTTCAGCTGTTGCCGAAGTCTCTTCACGAGCCTCGCCCCCGGTAGAAGGCAGCTTTCAACTCTGTGCCCAGCTGCCCCGCAAACACTGCAGTGCACAGTCCTTCCCCGCCTCTGACGAGAAGAGGCCACGGACTTGCGTGGCATGCGAAGCAGCCTACAGCACGCAAGAAAGCAGGACAGCCTGAGCCAAAACTACATGATGCAAAGCTCGAATCAACACTCGGAAAGCTCGAATCAACACTCGCAATGCTTAGTGGCTCGCGCAAACATTTGAAATGCTTTGCAGGTTGCGCTTTTTGTCAGCAGGGCTATGTTAATCCTGTGTCATTTCGGAGCAGCGCGGTTGCGCTGGAAGCCGGCCCACAAGCATTCATACTCTTCTCGAAGGTGCTTAGGGAAGTCTCGAATCTGCTGCTGCGAGGCCATCTTAAACCACCAGCAAGACCGTCTGCCATCATCCCCTGTTTTCCAGAAGCGGTTGCATAGCAAGACAGCTCGACCAGCGTTGCGTCCGGAAGCAAAGACATGCGGTGAGAGGGCACTGTGATGTGGGCAGGAGCCCCATCGAAACTGGCGGGCCGGCCTGTCCGACACTGCCTGCGCCAGCCTTGTTGACAGAGGCGGAGCCTGCTCGGGCATCTGTCCCAGAGAGCCAGAAGATCCCGCGCTCTGCGGATGCGCGGCAGCCAGTAGATCATGTTTCCGTCGCTTGGACGCAGGGCTGTCTGCATCTTGCACCGGGCTGACGGTAGCATCTGACGGTGTTCCCGGAGCCATGTTCAGGGCATCTGACGAATCCCCGAGCCTCTGAAGCTGTGTGCTCCCACAAGCTGTGCGGTCTGGCGTGTCTACACATATCACGCCTTGCAATCGATCAAAAGCGCGAGCAAGAATCCAAAACTTGAATACATGGCCGGTTTCTCCGCGGGGGCGTGGCAGCCATTTGAGAAACATCCAACAAGCCTGCCAAAGGCTGCCCACGAGCCATTCGCCATCCCAGATAGCACATGCTTGCGGCCACGTGCTGGCCCAAGAATGGTGTGCGGTGCAGATATTCAACCCACTGGCATTGAAGCACCTGCGAGTGTTTCGTGAGCATGGAATAAGGCAGAGGTGACCTGATCTCAATCAAAGACGTTTGCTGCACAAAGCCCAACACATCATCCTGCAGAGGAGAACCGCAAATCACCTGTAGTGGCCAAAATCAGACTGGAAATGAACTATTTCAAAACCCCTGAAAAAACACTTTGTGACATCGTGAAACATCTTGCCAAACGCAAGCTAGCTTCTTCGTGTAGTGCATCAAGCTCCTGCCCGGAACATGTGTAGAAGGGGACCAGGTCTTTGTGCGGGCTCACATGGCCCGATATACGGAGAAGCAACACATGGGTCAGAGGAAGAACTAAATCTTGCGAGCAATGCTGCCCGTGAGCCATGACGGCTCTAGCTGCAACATGTTGGTGGACACCCTTCGGCACGATGCTGGAAACCGTTAAAAGAAAACAGAGGCGTGCGCCAGCAAGCTTGTCAGATGTATGTCTGTATGCCCCCCGTTCCCCCCCCCCCCCCGAAAATGGGGAAAGAAAATGGGGAAAGATGGTGGCAAAGCATTTCGTGCCCAGGCGACTGCGGCAACCGCCAGCAACTAGTCGGTACCGTCGGAACCTTAGCGCATCTTGGCCTCCAAAGAGCGAAGCCGCCCCAAAATCTTCCGCAAAGCCCCCCAAAAAAACGTAGCAGACTTTAAAACAGGAAGCTGGCATGTCTTAAACGGGTAGCAAAAACAACTGAAAGGGCTGTCAAAAACGCAGAAAGGCTATACCGCCAACGAATCATATTACCATTCAAGATGCGGCTAGTTGGTACTCTCAACATCCGTGGTTTGAATGATGCCGACGGAATCACGAAGCGGCGCTAATAAGCAAGACGACGGACAAGAATGAATGGCGGTCCAGGGGCGACACTCCCTCTGGTCTCCTGATGTCTAGAGTGGTTTCCATGTGCATTAAGGGTATAGACGGCCCCACAAACTAGTGACCCTTTAACTGGCTTGACTAGGTTTTTGAGAAATCAGAACCAAGTCATTTGTTTCTGATGTAGCATTTATTTTCGTCTCGGTAATACGATGGTCCCTGTTCAGGTACAAATCTGTGCGGCGCTGTGCATCTGTACAAGTGTTGTGTGGCGCTTCTGCCTAGGCAAAGCAGATCGAATTGTGCGTGCCCTCAGCTGTGTAATAAAGAATCTCTGCCCCTCCCGAAAATATTGGGCCCATGATCTCAGTTGCGTTGTCATGCCGGTGTTGTAGTCTAGCATTAAAATCGCCTCCCATGTGCACGGCCTCGTTGCATTCTAACAAAAGTCTCTGCGCAGCACCGTAAAAGGCCGCTTTCAGATCAGTCGCGCGCGCTTTGGGGCGCATAGGATGTTGTATGTCATTACTCAATCAGAAATGGTGTGCGACAAAAACAACTGAGTGGGCTCCATTGTGCTGCAAACGCACAAGTTGGAAGCTGCGGAATCAAACAGCTTACTGGTCATCAAGCACAAACTGGCTGGGGGTTTGTTTAGAGTTTGTTGCTGGTGGGTTTGAGGGGGGGTAGGGTCTAGGATGGCTAAAAGGTCCAAACCGCTTTAAGGTGTTGTTTGTGCTTGCTCCGCTCGGGGGAGAGGGGGGGGGGGGCAGGGGGGGGGTCTTTGTGAAATCTGAAACTACGCTGTAGAAGACACGCAAAGGAAGAGATGCATGGACAAAGACCACGATAGGGACAGCCACAAACAGGACAGTGCAAATTTCACAAAGTTTCTATGTAAAGAATTCTTATGTTGTCCAAACTTGTTTTGGGAAAACTGAGATGGGGCCAAGTGCTGTTAGTCCCCCTGGCCCCTTGTTTGACTCTAGCTCGCTGATTTCTTTCTCGGGGCCATTTTGGCTCAAGTCCTTGACTTGGTCCCTGGTTTCGATCTCGGATCGGTTCATTTGATTTTTCTTTTCAGGTAGAACGGAACATGCCATGGACACCGTTGCGGATGCCAGGCATGCTGAAGCCGTGAAGGAGGACGACAATACCGAGGTCTGGTCTGGCGGCCAAGGAAGTAGATGCGGAGTCTCCTAGCGCTGCAACCCCCGAGAGACTCTAGCTTGTGCTTGAGGCAGAGCTGGGGTCAGGACGGCTGCTTCAAGTGCTGTATCCGGTTCAGGGGACTCTTGGATTCTCCCTGAGCTGACGGCACGGAGTCCTGAGAATATGGGCCTGCATTCAGCGGAAGGTGAGTGGACAAGGAGGACCCGATCAACACCCTGTCATCGGTGGCAAATGGCCCTCTGCAAGAAAGAGCGGTGATCCGCTCCAACCCGGATGCGGCCCTGTTGGACCTCATCTCCAAGCGGAAAACTCCTGAAGATGCCGGCGCAAATTCCCATTCTCTGCAGGATTCCTGAGGAGCAGACACAGACATGTGTGTGGTGCAGGCCCACGACGCGAAGAAGAGGCTCTACCGCCTGGTGGAGCCGGACCGCTTTCCCACCAAGCTCTTCGACAGCGAGACAGCAGGCATACTTAGGCGCCTGCCGAAAAACGGTGTTAGCCAAGTTCAGCCAGGCACGGGAGGGGGACGGCGTGAACGTCGAGAACTTGGGGAGCCATTTGCGGCAGCGAATCCAGTCCACGAAGCTGCAGAGTGCCCTGGCCAGGCAGGGCCAGGGCTTTGGGACGCCTTCAAGGGAGAGGATGGAAGCAGCAGGCCCGCTTCCACACAACGAGGTGTGGAGCTAGGTTTGGCAAAACATTCTCTCATGCTCCTTGCACCAAGCTGACGCACAACACGTGAGATTGGATGGTTGGGAAGGGTCTACGTGAGTTACAAAGCATGACTATCAGCATCGCAGCCATTGCGGCTGAGAGGCCATCATCACTTTTAGATGGGTGATCTGCCATGGCCGGTGCGTTCTAACCTGTCTGAAGCGGCCTCTCATGTGCTCAGCTCGTCAGCAAAGAAGCTGAGCTCATTGAATTCTCGTGTGAACACGAAGTTCTGACCAGTTTGTCCAAAGCATGGGCTGTCGCCAAAGTGATGTGGGAAGCGGCCATGGAAAATAGGCCATTGGCCACGGAAGTTCTCCTTGAGCCGGCCCGCCCCCCATCTAAGGTTATTTGCTTGTCTGGCCTCAAGCCTAAGGCGAGGCTGATACCGCCGCCAGCACTAGTTGCGCGGAAGGCTGCTAGATTTGCATTTGCTGCTAGCAGTAAGCAGTCGGAGGTGCATTGTGGCAAGCGCGGTGCGTGCCTTGATATCATGTTTGACATGGTGATGCGTTCGGGTTCCGAAAACTTGCTATTTGGCCAAGAAATTTTGCTGCAACCTGCTGAAGCAAGGCCCATTTTCGATCGGAAATTCCAGTCTGTGTCAGACGATCGCCTCGGCGCGCAGCGGGCGGTTTTGCGAAGATGGTGTTCATGGCATGAGTCAAAGGCTGCACGTGTTAGCTGTTTTTGGAAGCCATCCCCGCTGCTGATGGCACGATTCTTGCAGGATGTGAGCCAGGGTGGCCCCACAGCGCCGGCGACTGTGCTTGCAGGCCTCAGGTGGTGGCGAGAGAAAGTGGGCCTGCCTTTGCCAGTCCATGACGGCCTGGTGTCACACTGGGCAGCGCCGAGCCAAGGCCATACACCTTCTCCTCGTGATCCCCTGACAGTCAAGGTTTTCAGAGCCTTGTGCTCAGCGTGCGTGCGGTCGTCAGGTTCCGTGCAGCTCTTCATTGCGTGGGCCCTTCTCTGCGCTGGGGCCTGCTTGCGCATTTGCAGCGATCTGGCGGGTTGCGATGCACGGAGGGACTTATCCGTGGCAGATGCGCGCAGGGCAAGAGGAGAGTGCAGGGCACAAGGCCCCCGTTTGAGTGGGCTGCTCCAGCCATCGTGGCGCCGGGCGTGGACATACAGCGCATAATGTTGCCGGCATTAAGAGAGCTTGAGTCAGCGTTGGGGATGCCTCCTGAGTATGTCGTCTCGGATTTCGACTTGCCTTCTTCAAAACAGTTGCACCCGAACGCCAAGCGCAGACTCAGACCCATGTCCTTAGCGCGCTTTTCTACATTCCTACGTTCAGTGTTGCTGGGGGTTGGAGTCCCTGAAGACGAGGCAATGACATACGCTTCGTATAGCCTCCAACGGTTGCTGCCCACGCTTGGTGATGTGTTTCGCCTATCAGACTCTGAGCGCGAGGCTCTTGGGGATTGGGCGGAGAGACCGGGAGCGCCTGGCAAGGACGCGGCCAAGCAAGCCAGACACTCCATGGCAGTGAGGTATGCTCACGACAAAGTCACCAAGCGCGAACTGCTTGTGATGCTTCATTTGAGCGCGGACAAAGCAGGCCCGGAGGCTGCGTGGCACCAACTGCGTGAGCATCAGCCGGACCATGACCAGGTTCGCAGGGAGACGCAGTCGAGTTCATGGACCGTGTCTAGCGCAGTGGCAGGCTGTTTGCCGCGGGATGTTGCCCATGTGCGTGAGTCAAGTGACGATGAATCCAGTTCTTCCTCCAGCTCCTTAGGCTCCGAGGAGCCCAGCGCAGCATGGTTTAAGCAAAGTGCTAAGGCGCTGACGCACATTGTGCAATACTCGGCTCAAGGAAGCTGCCGGGATTTCCCATTTGATGAAGCTCATGTGTCTAGGGGGGTAGGTTTGTCCAGAACAGATTCCCTGTGCCGCAAATGCGTGGCCAGGATGCCCAAACCTCCAGTCTTCGACGAGTAAACATGGCCTGCTGCATTGCGCGGGGCTTTTGGTTTAGGGATTGTTTTGGGCTCCCCCCCCTAACTTTTGCCCTTTTCTGGACAAAGCCTGCTGCGTCGCGCTGGGCTTGGTTCTATTGGTCTTTTACAGGCCTGCTGCATTGCGCTGGGTTTGGGGTTGTGGGGTCCCTATTTGGCAATAAAGTTATTTCATTCCACCCCTTTGTCTTCAGAGATATACAAACTAGAGGACGAAATTTAAAAAAGATATAGGCGCCCAGGCGCAGCATTGTGCTGCGGGGAATCTTGGCCCTCGTGTCCATGCGCAATTCTTTTTGCTTGCAGGCCTACATTGGGCCATGACGGTCCGGTGATTGTTCATGTCAGCTGTGAGCGGCATGTGGTTTCGGAATGGCTCCAACCAAATATATACTGATCAAACATATATAGCGGCATCTTTTTTTGGTATAGATGCATATATCTGGCCATTGTGGTCTATGGCAACGCAGGCCTTTGTGTCCATGCGCACCATCGCGCTCAGTTTGGACTCAGCCCCCTTCTTGTTTGTTTTCGCTTTGGTCGGGCCAAGATTTGGGCTATTACGGCCCGGCTTTACCCATGTCGGCATTGTGCTGAGTTTGGTTTTGGCTTGGTTTCAACCCAATTGTATATAGCTCAATGCTGCACATGGACACAGAGCCCAGTCATTGGCCACAATGGCTCACAGGGTCCGCAACCGAACAAACGGTGGCTGACTCCCAACAAAAAGGGCAAAGAAGCATACTTCCACTCTGCGACATCAATTGTTTCGCAGCTCCCCTTGCTACATGTGTACGTAGCACAAACATTGATTTGGACTCAGTGTGTTTTGTATCCGCAGCACTTTACTTAGTTTTGCTTTCAATTGTAGCATGGCTACCCCAGCAGACGCCTTGAAGAGGCTACTGACAGAGGCTAGCTTGCCAGAAGCGTTTGTCAAACACTGCGTGGAGAAAGTTGGCCTCCAATCAGTCGAAGACTTTTGCCACATTGTGACAGTGGCCAACTATGAGACGGAGCTGAAAACAGTTCTGCTGGATGGGTGCGCGGAAACCAGAGACAAGCCGTTATACCTAGCGCGGGCCAGAACGGCGTGGAGAAATGCCAGGGCTCATATCCTCAAGGCAGAGCTCAAGAAGCAGTCCGGAGTGCCGTCCGATGATCTTGGACTCTCACGAGCAGGAAGGAATTGTCAAGTCGTTCACAACCATGTACTCCATCCACTTGGACGCTTATGCCATGCCGTGTGATGCACTGTTGGGCAGGGTCTTCAGAGAGTTCCAGCGCAACACACCGACGGTGATCGCTGTTGCCAAAGTGCGGTCTTTGTTTATGGCAAACAAACCCCAGGCAGAGCGCAACATAGTGATCGCGCCGCAAGTCCGCGTTGGGCTGGAGAAGACATTTGTCCCTGTCAGGAACGTGCTGGAATATTATATGGGGTTGAGAGTTTTGTGCAACGCGTATGCTTTGGCTGGGCAGCAAAAGGTGCCTAGCAAAGCCATGGCCGGCACAGACGTGGTTTTGGCCCCGTTGTCAGAGAATCTGAAGTACGCAGACACAGTCATGAGGATTGCGGCTGCCTCTTCCATGCAGGGCCCAACCCTGCTTGAGTTCGTGAGAGGCAGGGACGAAGCCACGCGGGCCCGCATGGTTGAACTCATCCGCGAAGGCGCCCCGCAAGGAGAAGCGTTGAGCCAAGCCTTCAGAGAGGGCGAGCTGCAGTGGTCTGCGTGTGTTCCGCAGAGCTTTGCGCCATCAACTGACCAGAACCAAGCCGTTGAGCCGTCGCCTAAGAAGGCAAAGACAGGAAGCTACTTTGAGGGGCGCAGAATTTGCCAACGCAATAATGACAACAGAGGCTGCGATGGCAATTGTGGCAATGAGCACGTGTGCGATTTCCTCACAGCTGAAGGAAGGGTGTGTGGCAGCCGCAGGCACAGCAGGCAAAGCTGCCCACACACGAACCCCAAATATGATACGGGGCCCTTCGGGGCTGTGCAGGCTGCAGCCCCAAGGGAGCCATCCAGCCAGCCTGGTTTTGCAAGTAGTGTGTGTTTCGCAATAAGGAACCATGTGCATGCCGCACGGCCACCCGGCCGTGCCAGGGAATGCTTATCTGAGCAACAACGCAGTGTCTTCGTCTTGCCAGACAAAGTCTTGGACCTTGACACGCAAACCCGAACCATTGAGAGCTCCCCAAGCAGCCCTCCAGCCACCAATGCCACGGCGCACTTGCACATTCAGCAGACGTTCATCGTGCCTCCAATGACCGTGAAGTGTCAGATTGTCAATACGTCACATATAGAGGTGTCACAGGCCTTCCGCAGCTGGCGTGGGAGTGGCCATGGGCAGGGCCAATTCTCGTCATCAGCTTGTTTGACGGAATGGGGTCGACATAGCTGGCTCTTTTAGCCCTCGGCGTCACCTTCTCTGCAGTAGCTTTTGAAGTTGAAAGCGACGCCGCCCAGGTAATAGAATCATCCTTCAGGAATGTCATCCAAGGCGGTGACGTTCGGTCTCTCAACATGGAAGTTGCGAAGCGCCTCTTCGAAGTGGGCCATTACACATCCTTGTGGCAGGAAGGTTGCCGTGCCAGGGAGGCGTGCAGTCTTACCGGGCGATGCTGTTGGAGTGCGTCCCGCGCGTGACGGCAGCCTGCCAATCCATGATATCTCACATGGGGTCCAACGTGCCAGTCTTCAGCTTGCTTGGATGCCTTCAGCCAGCTTGCAACAGCCCCGCCCAGGAGGTGACTCAAGCCATGCAGGGCCCGCCTCTGCATGTAGATGCAAGCTCTTTCGGCTGGGTGTATTAGTACTGGGCCTTTTGGGGGGGTGCGAGCGGGAAGGCCATGCACGATGTCACTTGCCCAAAGATGCCGGCCGACGTTGAGCTGCTACAAGCTGAAACAGGGCAAAGCGTGGCCCGATGGACAGGCCAGAAGCCGTGGCCGTCCTCGGTAAACTTTGCTGATGGCTTTAGGCCGATGGTTTGATCCGCTGCAAGCCATGTGTGACCCTCGCAGGGCGTTCCCAGTGTTCGTGCAACCCCCAACCGCTGACCCGGTTGAGGGACAGAAGGCCCTCAAAAGGGCGCAGGCGGCTGGTGCCGGAATCTTGCGGAAGGGTGACCAGCAGCGTCAGCCTAATGCCAAACAAGTGGCCGACATGATGGGCGTTCCACGCACAATGCTGGAATGGGTCAGGCCAGATGCCGGCAAGCAGGAAAGGGAGGATGTGCAACACTCTGTGTGGTAGGAGACGCTACCCACATCCCTTGTTGCATGGCTGCCCTCGTGCTGCTTTTCCAGTGCGTGAAGCGCGTGTCAGCAATTCCGCAGGCAGCCTACCTGGGACTTGAGAGGCACATGCGTGTTTAGGCTAAGGAGTCTGTGTGGCAGCCGGGCTTAGCCGAAGCTTTTCCAGGCTTGCTGACGTGGGCCGACGTGCAAGCAGAAGTGCAGTCCAGTTTTGCATCTATAGGAGTGTTCTTGCCTCAGCTGCAGGCTAGTGCCCAGCTGTCCCAAGCAGTGGCTAGACTGCAGGTGAACTGCTGCCTGCAGAGGGTCAAGGGCCGGAGTGGCTGCAACAGAAAGCCAAAGCGGCAGCAGCCCAGGCAGTGGGCATTCAGAGAGGGGCCGTGACATCAAAGCACGCGCTTCCGCCGTTAGTCCCCAAAAATATAGGAAAGGACGCTCACATGAAAATTTCCCAGTGTCTTCCTAGTTCATACGACGCAGCAGCAGTGCTCGATGACGATGCTCGATTTGCACTGAGGGGCATGTTGACACTGGGCCCCTGCGTTCGAGTCTGGCGCCGGATCCAAATCAGAGCGCTCCAGTGTGTGGCCGACTTTGTCAAGACCTGGGAAACGCGCCTGCAGCAAGCAATGCCCGCGCAAGTCAGAGCAGTTGCGCAGGGAAAGAAGCCTGTTTTGCTGAACATTCTTGCCATACTTCTTAGGTGGCCAGACACTACAATAGGGCTCAGGTTTGTTGAAGGTTTTCGCCTCTTGAAGGTGGTTGAGTCTCCGGGCTTGTTCAATGGTCAGGTGCCCCCGCCAGCAAAAGCCATTGGCATTGCTGGTCAACACGCCTGCCGTGTCCAGGCCAAGGTGCAGGCGTGCCTGAGGGACATGCCCTTTGCCAGGGAGGCCAAAGAATTTACACTTCAAGAAATTCAGGACGGAGTGGCTGAAGGTCCTTACA
Source organism: Effrenium voratum (assembly GCA_963377175.1). NCBI lineage: Eukaryota > Dinophyceae > Suessiales > Symbiodiniaceae > Effrenium > Effrenium voratum. The sequence continues at coordinate 305,176 of CAUJNA010003693.1, read as the reverse complement.
ACACCCAGGACCTTAGTCTTCGGTTCGGAGCAGACAAATGGGTCCCCATGCGCCGCTTTATGCACCAACAGCCTTGCGGCAAGTTGAGGCCCATAGACGACGGCAAGTGGTCCGGCCACAACGCAGTGAGTTGGGCGGAAGAAACCACATTCACCGCTAGTCCAGACTTCGTCACTTCGGCGTGCAAGGAGTGGTTTGCCCTGATTACAAGCCGAGGGCTTCCCACGCCAACCGCAGACATGAAGTCAGCGCACAGGCAGATCCGCAATAGGCCCGATGAAGCAGCAGCCCTGCTAATCAGTTTCTGGGACCCTGATGTGGAGCGCGTGAGGTTTGCCATCCTAGGGCACACCCATTCGGCCTATCCACTGCAGTCTTGAATTTCAGCTTCCCACTCTGTGTACCGCTGTGCTCCGGCGAGTCTTGAGTGCCTGTAGTGTCAGCTACTTTGATGACGCAGGCCAGAGGCTCGGGCTTGGAATGTGTGGTTGCCCTTTGCAGCATGGTGGGAGCGCAGCTTGACCCCAAGAAAACACAGCCCCTGGCTCAGCATAGGCATTTCTTGGGAGTCCTCCTGAATTTCAGCCATGTCATGGATGAGGGCATGCTATATGTTGATCTTAAAGATGTCTTGCGTGCCGCGTTGCACCAACACATTGAAGATGCGCTGGCCAAAGGGAGTTTCACAAGCGGTGAATCTGCAAAACTCCAGGGTAGGTTCACATGGGCTGCTGGCTCCATGTACGGACGTTGTGGAAGGGGTGGCGGGCGCAGCTGCTGGCGCGCCGCTATCGTGACGAAACCGCGGAGATCACACCGCTTTTGCAAGAGGCTTTAAAATTCCTGCAGCCCCTTGTAAAAATAGTACCACCGCGGGCGGTCCCCCTTAAGCCATGCTCCTTGCCCCCTGTAGTAGTGTACACTGATGCCAGCGGGGAGCCTGCAGAGATGGCAGCCCCAGTCTTGGGCGTGGTCTGCCCAGCTGCAAATGGCCCTTTGCAGGCCGTGGCCTGCACCGTCCAGTTAGAGACTTTAGCAATCTTTGAGCAAAGGCAGACGCAAATAGCTCCGCTAGAGGCGTTGGCAGTGTTGCATGCTGCATGCTACAGTCCTCTTTGCTGAAGAGTTGCGGGGGAGGGACGTCTTGTTATTTATCGACAACCAAGCAGTTTGTGCTGCCTACGTTAAAGGGGCAAGCGCTGCGGTCGATATGGCTCGAATCGTCTCAGCGGCGCACCTGCTTTGGGCAGCGCTTCATTGCAGAGTCTGGATCGAGTGGATCCCCTTGCTTGACAATCCCAGCGACGGGGCAAGTAGAGCAGGTGTGCATGATGAGTGGACTATCCAGTAAAATTGGCGTTTGCATCAACTGCCCTGTTTGCCATGGCACCACTTTTCCACACAAAGCTTGGAACAGCTACCAGGCCTCTTAATACGTTGGAGGAATGATACTTTGGAGAGATCCCTCCCTGGCCACCTTGACTTGGTGGACCAGGGAGGCTTTGCATCAAGGGGCGAAGGACTCCAACGGATTGAGCCCCTCAAGCTTTCTCCTTGCACGGAAAAGATCGCGAGTGCTGTGCTCGATGAGTGCTTTGTGAGAGATCCACATAAGAACGGGCTGGGCGCCGAAGCTCGGCATGTCCATAAGATCAACGCCGCTTGGTCCAAAGTTTGCGGATTTTTGCCTGCGTTGTTTCAGAATGGCCGCAGGGTGAAATGCCTTCTGTGTGGCCACCCTGCAGTCCCCCAGCCCCAACGGCAAGGGCAGGACAGAACCCGCTGCAGGTGCGCTTGGGGGACCAACCCGTGTGGAGCTGCCGGGATGGATCCATGCCCGGGAGGGTGACTTCCTGTGGCGTCTCCCATCAGGTTCGTGTGGCCGCCGCGCCGCGCACAGGTCACACAGACAACGCTACCAGCTCCGGAACCCCACAACACGGAAGCGGGGGAGATCTGTCCACACCTCTTGGAGTCGGACATTCCGGCGGAGTCAGATGAGCCCGCACCTACTAGGTTGCAGCGCTCCGGCAGTGGACTTGGAACACTGTAGCTGGTGGGATTCCCCACCCCGATGGGGGAGGATGTCCTGGAAGGGGATCTCTTCCAAAGGGCACGGTGGCACAAGTTGGTTTGCACCATCAGGGGCAAGGGTGGTGATGCCCACATGGCTTCGAGCCATGGGAACGGCAAAAAGCGCCACCATGCCGACGGGCAAAGCCTGTGAGAAGAACCACCGGGCGGTGGATCATGAGTGACGGGGCAACCTCTCCCAACTCTCACAAGGCCTTTTTCGGCAGTGGTGAGAAGACGGTTGCTACAAGCACTGTCTCTTCTCCTGCTCCAAAAGGAGGTGAAATGATTGCGGGTGACCAATCATCGACTTGGCAATGCTTTTCAAGATCTGAAGGTGCCACGGACGGCTGCTGCGAGTGCTGTGTCCGTGGTGTCGGGGAAGGACCTCACAAGTCCAACGGCGGAACCCCGCGGGACCTCACGGACTTTGCACGGGCAACTCACAACCTCGGGACACGCTCTTCACGATCCGAGGGGCTGTTTTCAAGTCTCGGCGGGCTAGCGGCAACACACCAACCACCTGGAGGGTGGGCCCTCCTTACCTGGCAAGCAATCGTAATGCACTGCCTACCCTGCCAGGCTTTCGTGGTCTACCTCCTAGATTTCTTCAGCTGGTGCTGATCCTCTACGCGGGAGAGGACGATGACAGCAGCACCAGGGCTGCAGTCAGGCAAGTGGCCCGCGTACATCCTGGAGTTGGACCGTCTCTTGTGATGTCCTCCCGGATGAGGTCTTTCACAGCTGACTCGAGCGGAACAGTTCGAGGAGAGATTGAGCACACATTTGTCTGAATCAAGAGACTTGGGCATAGTGCTTGGCCCTTTCTCCAAAGATGAAGCGGTCTGTGGACGCAGGCCTGGAGAGCTCTGCGTGGGGACCATGGCGGCCATCCACCATCTTTGATGCTACCATCTGGGGGCCCTTCAAAAACCATACCCTATCCTACCCTAGCCTAGCCTAGCCTAGCCTAGCCTATCCTATCCTGTGCAGTGACCAGCTGTACACACCTGTTTTCGGTTGTGTGCGCAAACATAAACGCACACACACACACACAGAATGACAAATAACACATAACAGCATCTGGAAAGGAAGCCTTGGGGTCTGAACGAACGTGAAGAAAGCATCGCCCAACGCTTCTCCTTGCACTTGCAGTCCAGCCCAGGCTTGTCGTTTGAGTTGAACACGCTGCAGCGAGCGGGGCTGCAAATGCCGCTAGCTTTGGACCCGTTCCAGGAAATGTTGCCAATGTAAGCATCCTGGCATTGGCAATCATGGCCTGGCCTTTGATTTGAGTTCGTAATATTGCACGGCGCCGCTTTGCAAGCCAGCTGCGACCTCCATACGCATGGAGAAGCCGTAGTCTGCCAGGACTGGTGCTGCCAAAGCCGTCTCTGCACCACCCCGCTTTCCACTTTGCGTCCGTGGACTGCACGGCATTTGCCGCGGGCAACACTTCCAATCCAATTGATCCATCCCTGAAAGTTGTCGTTGCACCTGCAGCTCAACCCAGGCTTCTGATTTGAGTTTGCCACCCTGCAAGGTGCTGGGACGCAGGACCCAAAGGCCTTTGTCCCCGCCAATTAATGTCTCCTGCATACCCATGTTTGCAAGCACAGGATTTGCCTGCAAGCTTGTTGGAGTTCTCAATGTTGCACGGTGCTGCAGTACAACTACTCTGCAAATCTCTGTCTTCAAACTTGCCCTGAAAACCATCACAGCATGTGCAAGTTTTGCCAGAGCAGCTGCAAAGGTGAAAGTCCGGAGAGTGTTCCAGTCTCAGACTCACAAAGCTGGACTTGCTGCCGAAACCATGAGCCTTCAGAGTGCAGCTTCCAGAACAGTTGCGTGGGATCTGCAACACTGGCGTGCGGCGCAGGTCAAACTGCATGAGCCGGTGCCTAAAGTTGCGCTCAATGGGCTCGCAGTTGCCACATGTAAGGCTCACACGTGATGTCTTTTCTGGCGGCACCTCCACTTCCAGTGCAGCTTCTGTGCTTGTCAGAAAGTAGTAGGTCTTGTCTTGCGAAGCGGGACTCAGGGCGAGCCTTCAAATTAATAATACTGGGCGCAGTCTGGAAAGTTTGCATGGCAAGGTAGATTGCTGCAGGGAAGAGCGCCACCAAAAGGCAGCCAGCGAAGAAATGAGCCAGGGGACCGTATCTCTGAGCTGGGAAAAAGGCCTTCCTGCTGCCATACTTGACGAATACAGCCAAATCTTCTCCAGCAGCCGTTGCAAGCTTTCGTTCCCTGACTGTGAAGTGACGGTCAGAAAAGCTGCTGTCAGTGGTATTCTCATGAGTCCCTCTCTGCCTTTCAGATGCAGCCTGCAAGCAAGCCATCATCTCAGACTCAGAGCTTCCAACGATTCTAATGAATCTGATAAAGTGATGTCCGCCTTCTCATGAAAGCATGTGTCACGCAGCTGCACCTTTGGCGATTGGTACAAGCTCCGCACGTTCACCCAGTACATGATGACAGCAGTGCAACTCACAATGCGCTGAAGCAGGACAGTTTCAGGTCGGTCTGCATGGATGCTCCGCCGTTCCAGGAGAAGCACGCCTACATAAAGGAGCAGCATCACAGATGAGGATGCGAGCAAGGCTTGCCCAACCCAGGTGCTTTCAAAGGACCCTAGTTGGAAAGCTTCTGGACTGGCTTGTAGCATCACACAAGATTGCACTAGTAGTAACAGCAATGATAGACACAAGCACGGTCATGCACAGCAGCAAAGTTGGCAAAGCACCTGTGGAGTCTGCTGAAGAACTGACCGAATGTCATAGGTGTGAACGACAACATTCTCTCCAACATCAACAAGAAGACAATCGCCCGCCCCCTGCTGTGGGCTCCCGTGCAACTCCTGGAAGACGACCTCACCCTCTTCAAGTCGGATGTCAGCAAGGCGCACCGCCGCATCAAAATCAGGAACTTGTTCTGGGTCAATCTTGTGAGCACCTATGGGGTTGCTTCCGGCCATTGAAGCCGGGTGGCTGCTCTCCTGACACGACTCACCTACCACATCTCGGTAGAGTTCTTGTGGGTCATGGAGCTTGTGGATGATTTCATGCTTCTGCTCCGTAAGCAGGCGGGGCGTCTTCCTGCTGTTCCTCTCCCTTCCTGGGTGCCCTATTTCGTGGCACGCTAGAGCCGATGCTGACCAAGCTTCAGTTGGGGAACTCCACACGAAGCCACAGGTGACGTGGCGAAGTGCAAGCCCGGTCAACTGGTACGCTTTCTTGCCAGGTTGGCTCTATCCATGGTCCTAGGCCGACCGCAAAAAGTATCCCGTATCCTGTACAGGTTCGGCCTTACTGCTAGAAAGCGGGAAAACCTGTCCTGTGCGAAAGCATTGGCTGGGTGCGAAAGCATTTCCACTACTAAAATACGGATGATGCTCGGGGTGTCGACCGCTCCATTCACAAACTATCGCGACGTCTCTTTGTAGCCGGCGGAGAATCATCTTCTTCACTACTGCGCCGAGTCCTGTCGCGCTGAAAAACTGCAGTTGCGCAATTTGTTGTGTAAGTAGTTTTATGCCGCCGAGCAGGTCTCAAAAGCCGAGTTTGGAAACAGCGTCATCGCTGATTTGCAAGTGGAAGACCAACCCCTTGTGATGCTGAGGGTGTATGGACCAGAGAGGTGACCACTTTCATTAAGGACGACCATCAAAAGCAGAACGATTTACGTCCATCGCCAGACGTCTTGTCAAGTAACCCTTTTTGCGCTCACCAGACGGGTGTGTTAACACTTCTCGTTACAAAACAGCCGTTGCGGTTCCCAACTCGAGTTTTCAAAGTCATTGATCGAGTCATGTCGGGCTCGAGGAGTGCAATTCATTTTTTCTGCAAACAACTTCGACGTCGCCTAGCGAGTTTCGAAAGTTAATCTACTTCTGCAGCGAGAACTATTAAAGCTACGCTTGCCGCAGGTGTAAATACCTTGAATAATCCAGTTTTTTTGCGCATCTTGTTTGATGTGTCATTTTATATTTCTTGGAACGATCGTGGAAGAGGCCTCATTCCGACTTTGGGCTGAGACCCTTTGCAAATTGATGAGTACCAAGGGAAGGTGCAAGCCGTACAGAATTATAGCTACATGACGTACCTTCGCCTATTGCCGTGCAAGGGGTGAGGTCTAGTCGCATCGGCTTGTGTAAGCTCGCATCGATCGCGCGTGGCCGGTGGGGAAAGCAGCCCCGCAAGCAACCGGCCCAACTGTATGTGTTGGAGTCCGGCGGGTAAACACACAGCAAGACGTCAACTGCGCGCCTTGTGCTCGCGGCGCGGCACGCTAGGTGGAGACGCGTGGTCTATGCGATTGCCCTTCCGCATCTGTAAAACCTTGATGACCAGAAGACTGGCGTGGCCGGCAGGAAGCACAGAAAGTCATCAATTGTTCGCTGGTTGCGTTGGCTGAAAACGCTTCTTTTGCCCTGTGCCCAGGTGTGCTTGCAATGAAAATAATCATGAATGAGACTTCGCGCGCGCTGGCGTGACTTCGCGTGCGCGCGCGAGGCCATGCAGTGACGGTGACCACACGCGCGTTGATGTGGCTTACGACCCCTTGCAATACACATCTACATGTATACAAGGACACATTATATGCACTACTACCGGCACGCGCATTTCCTTGCACGCACACGTGCGCATGCGTATGTGCAAGCGCACGCATCTTTACTCATGCGCCTAAGTAGTCTCATTTGCATATCTCTGAAGCATGCCTATGGTCAACTAGGGTTTGTTGAGCGCCCCCATGGTTTATTCGGAATGGCCGTTGAAGTGGCCATGCCGGCTAAAGTGGCGTCTTGGGCGCTTGGCAGGATTGAGATGGGCTTCCTAGTGCTGAATTCCCTTTCCGCAGCGCCCTTTCTGGCAAACTGGTGGCTGGCGCCATTTCAGAAGCTTGGCGTTGACAAAGTCATGTTTTAACACAGGCAGGATCCAAAATCCTCAGTTTAGTCAGTTTTGGACCTTCACAGTTACAGCGGGATGTCTTGGTGGAGCCGTGAATCAGCCTGTTTGAGCGCTCGTTCGCTTGAATGCATAAGTGCGTCAGCTGTCAGAACTGGGTATCTTTCATTTTCGCCAGTTGAAACGAAAATGCTTATACAGTAACCTGAGTTGTTCCTCACAAATGAGAGTGCAGGCCAAGGTACGTGTTGACCTTGGTCACTGAGGATTCTTTGGGCTGTTGTCAAGGTGACTCGAGCATTAAGTGGAGGCCACGTGATAGATGAGAAGGATGTCTTCAAGCCAGAGGTCTATGGAAAGCAAAGAAGATGGCAGATGATGGGCTTCTTCCTATACCTGACATCAACCTTCATTTATTTTGCCCGAGCCATGTGTGCTGTCATGGACATCCACGTGCATGGTATTTCACCTTACGACTGAATTGAGCTGTGCTTTCCCAGCGCCTCACAGGGAGCGCTGTGCCAGCTTTGTGCAAATGCGTCGCGGGCTGCCCCGCTGGACTTGACTGCCAAGAGACCGCGGAGAATCTGTCCATTTGTCCAACGACAGGGGAGCTTTGCATTGCGTTTTGATTTGGAACTATGGCGACGCATGCCTTGAGTATGAAGCGTGAGTTTGCACTGCTCGAGGTCCCTGTCCCTCGTGCTACTCGACGAAAACTTGCCAGGTCGAGATTCCGCCAGTGCCCCATCTTCCCGCCGAATGAATGGAAGTGAAACGACGCAAGAAAGGCGTTTGCATTCATTTGCAAAGGACTGGGTATGACTGCGTGATATAGGAGTTCAATGCGCTTTGCGTGCTTTTATGTGCTTTTCGTGCTGGCTGTTTCGAGGCCAGGGAGATGCTGTCTGAGGCGGGGGAGCGGGACAGTGGTCAAGGTCCAGCCGTTCAATTCGAGAGATGGATGACTGAAGGCTGATAAACCTTAGCAAAGGCTGAGGGTTGTTCAAAAAGGGCATGCCTGCTTTTAGGCGCGGGGTCGCCTCTCGGACCTTTTCTCTGTTTGAACATTGAATAGCCCTTGCCCTCTCCCTTCATGCCAGTTGATGGAGATCATTGATTCGCTGGTGAACACAGCTTCGGCCTCGGGGCTGGCCAAGATGTTGGATGGTGATGGAGCATTTTAGTTGTCAGTGCCGCTTAAAAAAACAAAAACACGTTTTCATTCAGTTCCCACTAAAATGATCAGCCCCACATGGAGGTTCTCTTTTGGTACTCTCGTCATTGGGTCTTTAGCTTTGGCTTGCTGAGGCCAAAGCTAGCAAATCCAAGCGCGGGCCTCATTTGCGAGCATTTGGCATGAATCAAACTGGTTGGGTCTACCTCACAAATGGTTGGCGGACACAAATCTCCAAAGGAGTCATTGGCTGTATTATTGACAGTCTGGAAGACATGAGGGCACAATCCAAGTTTTCCATGTCCGGAGCTATGTAAGTTGTACTCTTGAAGCTGCGGAGGAAGAAGATGGCGGAGCAGTTGGCCAACGTTGCACCGGTCTGGGGCCCGTAGGGCGGTGTAAGGCCTTTTGGCCTTGTCAGTGGCGGTTTCTGAAGGTTCTTGAAATCTATTGGAGGGAGGCGTTCCCTTACTGCCTGTATGCATGGGTGGCAGCCGCGGGCGGGGTGAACTGGCGAAGAAGTGACACACGCGCGCACACACACACACAGCACTCAGTGTGACATCCAGTTGCGGGCACATCCAGTTGCGCAAGGTGTGACTACTTGAAACAGGTTTGTTGGAAATTGCTCCTGCATTTTCTGCTTTTGGCATAGCATTTGGGAACTGACGAGGTAGCTGCTGAAAGCTACGTGGCGGACTCCCCGCCATTAGTGCGAGAGGCCAGGTGAAGCAGTAGACCTGCCCACATTGATTGCAGCAGCGGATCAGAAGGTCGCAACGAGTCGGGCGTCAATTGACTTCATTGTCAGAGATAAGTTTTACTTTTGACTCCCGGAAGGCTTCCAAGATGGCATGGAGGGAGCTGGGCTACTACGCTGCAGCAGCAGTCCGAGTTACCTACCACATGCAATCCGACACGAGCTGCCTTTGAAGGTTGTTGTAGCACTACGTCTTATCCGTAAATTTGCAGTTCATGTCTAGATGATGTCCACGGTGCGCGTCGGCGGATTTCATGGTCAGTTGAGCTTGGTGCGGTAGAGCAAGCAACGCAGTGCCAGACCCTGGCGGTCGTCTAAGGATGAGACGCTCCGCTCCTTGTGTTCGTCAGCGAGCAGCCCAGAAACGAGCATGGCCAAGGAATGCAGCGTAGCTCGGAGAACCCTTAGCATTTGTGGCAGCTATTCCAGCCCCCAAGCATGCTGGTACTGGCCTAGGCGAACGGCAAGTGAGTCACGTGAGTAGCGTTGGGTATCATTGACTGCCTGCGGAGTCCAGGCCGGGGGGCTTAGGTGTGTGGAGCGCCGGATGCAGATGCTGATGCAGAAGCGCCGGAAGATGAAGAGGACTGCTTCAGGGGACCCTAAATGGGATCTACCATGTGGGTTCTGGCGCACGATTTTGTGGGCCGGGCCGGGTCTTACGCTAGCCGGCTTTACCGGACCCACTTTTTGGCGCTTAGCATGCATCCATTCTCTCAAGTCCACCCGCTCAGCTTTGAGCGTGCCGTGCGAAGTACTTAAGTTTAGGCAA
>CAUJNA010003693.1:280484-287984 GCA_963377175.1 Effrenium voratum | reverse complement strand
CTAGCTGACCTCCACCCAGCAAGGCCCCCACCAAGCTCGCCCGGAAGGCCATCGCGCTCTCACGTCCTTCCATGGCCGCCATCATCGTCTCCGCAGCGAAAGTGCTTCTGCAAACCCGATCACAAGCGTGCGACTTCCACCCGAAGAGCCTCCTTGCCCTCCAAGACGTCCCTGCGGGTCAGCATCAGGATGTGCCCCAACTGCGAGTAGACCCCCACGCCGCTTGGCATCTCCAAGTCGCCAGCCTCTTCGCGCACCTCCGTTTACAAGACCAAACCGGAGCTGGAGTTCGAAGGATCGGGCCACATGCTGGGGCTCAAAGATGATCCTCCTACAAGGAGAATTCCCGACCGGGCCTTGAACAAGGTGGTGGCGCACCCCAACTAAGCCGGGCGAGCTGGAGTGGATCATAGAGGAGTTGTATGGGGCCTCTTCGGAGAAGCAGTGGAAGTGCAGAAGTGCATGCTCATGCATGGTGGTGGCCTCGATTTCTTCTCCACCCACAATTGTGCTCCTTAAGGAAGAATTGGATGAGTTTTATGACTTCATGCTTGGAGAGGATGTTATGGGCAGAGAGCCTCTCCCCAGCTTGAGCGTCATGATGACAGCAGAACGGAAAGTCTGGCGCTGCGTGGCGCTTTGAATGCCATGGACGAGAGAATCGCCATTTCAAAGGCGCTCCCCCAGATCAGGGAAAACGCCCGCTTTTGGACGAGGGAGGTGGATGAGTTCTGCGGCGGCGGGAAGACGGAGAAGCAGGGGCGCTTCCTACAAGGGCTGGGGGAACTCCAGCTGGTTGGGGGGGGGGGCGCCAAAGGAAAAGGGGGTGAGTCCCAGGCATCCTCAGGTCATGGCAAGGACAAAAGCTCAAACAGGCCACCGCTGCCGGAATGGTCCTTGGCTGGCGCTCATTTCTTTCAACAAGTGTCCAGGGAATTGCGGGAAGAGCTGCCCTGCGAAAAGAACCACCGGGCGGTGCCATGATTGACTCTTCAACCCCTTCGCATGTCGCGGCTTGAGCCGGACCAGAAACTGGAGGCTGCTGTGAGCGCGACGCCTGGAAGGGACCCACCCGCCAGCTGGACATCGCACACGCACCCCCCACCCTGCCAGGTTTCCGTGGCGGCAAGGCAAAGGCCTCCTGGTCGTGCTCATCCTCTACGCAGGTGAAGACGATGAAAGTAGCACAAGGGCAATTAGTCGACAAATCGCTCCACACCTGGATGGCTACATCCGACAAACTCAACCATGACATCCTCAATAGGGAGTCTTTGGGCCTTGTGGTGGAGATGGCCTTCGGCGGCAACCTTATGGCAATTGCGGGGAGGGGGGGCCAATTGCAGGGTCGATCCTCCGGCACAGGCCCAAGAAGGACAACATGCCTGCAGGAGGACGTGGGCAACAGCGGTAACATCCGCTCCAACATCAGCAGGAAGACGACCCTGCATGATCTGCTGCGGGCGCGGGGTCAGCTTTTCGAGGAAGATCTCACCCTATTCAAGTCGGATGTCAGCAAGGCACACCGGCGTATAAAAATCCGGAGCCAGGACTGGAAGTACATGATTGCAACAATCAAGAACCTGTTCTGGGTCAGTATGGTGGGCACCTACGGGGTCGCCTCTGCCCAATTTTACTGGAGCAGAGTCGCAGCCCTATTGACGCAACTTGCGTACCACATGTCGGAGGAGTCTTTGTGGGTCATGGTTTTCGTGGATGACTTCATGCTCCTCCTGCGCGCTATCTTCCTCCTGTTTCTCTCCCTGGTCGGATGTCCCCTCTCAGAACCTTTGGTTGGGCTACAGGTGGACAAGCCGGCCCAGGAGGAGAAGCATCAACTCCCCGGCCATGGTGGTCATGCCAACCGGCCAAGGGAGGGCTAACCGCTTCCATTGCCGGTCTTCTCCTGCATCTGGACGTCCTGCATGTGCAGAGCCAGGAGCCGGTAGCAGGATCCAAGATGGTGTGAAGCCGTCCACCGCCGAGGTTCTGCGCTGCATGTCAAAACCATCAAAGTCCAAGCGGGTGAGTTGGTCTGCCCAGACGTTGAGCATCTTTTGACATGATGGAGGGATGCGAAGACTGCCCTCTTCTGTTCCTGCGCTGAGAGCTCCATCAGAGGGGCGGAGCAGGGCCACTTCTTGGCGGAGCGTTTGGAAGATGCGTAGGTGTTGCCCTTCGTTGTCCGTACGGAGGGGAATCTGGACCTCCATCAGGTGGGCGGTCACCCTGCGTCGACCAGACCTGGTGCTTGTCCGGGGTCAGAGAGTCCCCAAACCACCCACGAACTGTGGCCCTGCTTGGTGATTCCCCGCTGGTGTTCGTGGCACTGGCTAGGTTGTGGTCTCCGGGGTTACTTCCCTGGAACCACCGCGGTATTGATCTTTCTTTACACGGATTTCGCGAGACAGAGTTCCGGTTTATCACGCACTCACTTTGGATGTGGGGTATGCACATACCCTTAATCCGATTGGGGCCGGCAGGAAGCTGACACAGCCTGGAGGCGCCCCAGTTGTTGGATTTTACAACTCTCGCGGTCTCGGGGTCAAAGAGCGGGGCAGACTGCACTGTGACTTGAGAGTCTGTTCTTCTTCAGCCACAATGCATAGAACCTTGTTTTGCATGGTCCAGGTCGGCCTGGTGCTATTCAGATACTTGCAGGCGGGCACCAGCTGTAGCTGAAGCCCGTGTATGAGTTCCCGGTATAATTATCGATGAAGAGACTATAGCTGATGCCCCAAAAACATTCAAATGCCGATTTCTTTCTATCAAATATTTTTCAGAGCAGGCGCCCTGCAGAAGAACAGACCAGCAGAGGAGAGAAAATAACTTGCGTAAAGTCTAGAATGGTGATTCGGACTTGTCCCCAAACGCTTATATATAATTATATATGCACTGATGGAAGGAAAGGATGCGATTGGAAGGCTGCGTGCTTTCCAGACTTGGCTTGAGTCGGCCCTGGAGCAAGCAAAGCACACCCGTGGTGGGTAAGATGGGTGCTCGATATGTATTCCTTGCAGCTCGCCCGAGGGCAAGCTGAATTTCAGGTCCCAATCGCTACCAAAGGCATTCCCGGTACTTGCTGGTAGGCCACTCCGCATGCTCGGCACCAGCCAGGCTGGCAGCCGGATGAGGAATGGGCCTCCAAGGTCCCGCGCTTGGGACGCAGACCGCCTTGGCAGCTGCGCACAGGAGCAAAGCCCTTGCAAATGCCCGAAAGGGAATCTCAAAACTTGAATTGTGCTTGACAGCTGTGATTGGGGCAACTGCGCCTCTCAGGCACGAGCCTTGTCTGTTCACGGCCTGACGCCCAAAGTTTGCGCGTCCGGCGCTGAGCTTTGACCAAAGGGTCCCTGGAATTGACGGAATCTACAAAGCCAATGAGCCATGTGAACCGCATCTTGAGCGCAAGCTAGTGCTGTTGAGGGGTGCGCATGCGAGGAGCGGACCCCAAGTCTTGGAGGACGCAGCCTCAGAATTGGCACCCGCTCAGAGGTCAAAGCTGGAGGCAGGTGCAAGCAATTGCAAGCAGCACACGGAGGTAGGAAGCTCGTTCTTCTACTTTCTTTGCGCGGCACACCGTGCAGCCAGCCAGGAGGCTGGTTCGCAGCCATTGGCAGCTGGTTGTTCACAGTGTGACTTCAGCACACTGTCCGATGGTGTTCGCCTGACGCTTCACGCAGGAGGGAGCAGAGCAGAGCCCAAGCGAAGGCAGGTCGGGCTTTCACGATGGAGGCTCTGGGCTTGCAGTCGGACCAAGGCTGGACGCTGGCAGAAGAGCTACTGACACAGCTCTTGCAAGAGTGGGCTGGCAAGAAGGAGCAAAACGAGTCAGAAAAAGGGTGAGAGGTGTAATGTTGCTTTTGGTTTCATTTCGGTACCCTGAATTACGTCAAGTTTACTCGGCTTAACTGCGATCTCTCCACTATTTGGGTATTTTTCCCCAGATAGCTGAAAGCTATTTGCTGCTTGTGTTGCTGTTTGAGGTGCCGTTGACGGTGCGGGCGCGTTTTTGCAAGATGGACGGCCGGGTGCTAGGGGGCATGCAGTTTGGGGGCTGGTGCAGGTGCTGTTTTGGGTTGCTTGCTTGTGGCGCATTTGTGCGAGGTTGACGGCTGGGTGCTAGGGGACCATGTAGTTTGGCAGGTGCTGTTTTGGGGACTGTTTGGGATGCTGTTGGGTGCTGGTGACGGCGTATTTGTGCAAAATTGGCGGCAGGCATGCAGTTTGGGTTCCTGATGCAGGGGCTGCTTTGGGGTGGTGACGCTGCGGGCGCATTGCTGCAGGATTAACAGCCGGGTGCTCGGGGGGGGTGCTTGGGGTGCTGTTCGGGGTGTTGGATGCTGGTGACGGCACAGGCAGGTTTGTGCGAGATTTACGTATCCGGGGTCTATGTTTTTTTGTTTCAAGTTGCTTTTGCCACAAAAACCATCCAGGCGCAAAACCGGGCGAACCGGAAGATTTGAGGCCCCGAAGTGTCCCTTGAATTGAAGAGACTTTTCCAAGTGCGTGCCCAACCAAGTTGGTTCCCTGAAGGGGTGGAGCTGAATTAGAACATTGTTGCTAGGTGATGTTCGTTAAAACAAGCCGCATGACCATTGGGAAATGTTTGCACTGTTTTTCTTTCTTTTCTGTTTTTTTACATCAAGGACCTTTGATTCGTCATTTCTGGAAGCCCTTCATTGGGCTGCTTCTGGCAGAGGGTAGAGGAAGCACTGCGGAACAGCCACTGGGCTCCAAACCACCAAGTGGAGGGAAGCTGACAATCATAGCAAACAGTTTTTTGCGCCTTTTTCGAGCTTTCGAATTCGCTTTTGTGTCCAACTTTTTGAGGGGAAAGGCCTTAGAGCTAGGAATCCATTTTGCAAGTGGTCCCCCAAACGTCAAGTTATGTTTATATAAAGCCAAGCCCAATCAGTCACGCAAAGGGGGGGTGCACGGGAGCCAGTGATTCGTGTCAAGCTATTTGGGGTGGGTCAATCTGGCAGTACTAAACTCAGCACTGGGAATCTGAGAGAAAGTCCTGGCAATACTAATTTGTACCAGGCAACACTAAACCAAGTACTGGGAATCTAAAAGTAAGTCCTGGCAATACTAAATGTAAACCAGGCAATACTAAACAAAGTTCTGGCAATCAACAGGAAGTGCTGGCAATACTAAACGAAGTATTGGCAATACTAAAGCTATACTTCAGTCATCCAAGCTCCCTTCCACATCTTTTTTCATGACCCCCGAGCACAGCTTTGACTGTTCTTGGGTGGGGGGGGCACGGTAAGCAAGGTCTACATGAATTGTAAACGCTTCGCGTTGCCCGCCTCGGCCAGTCCGCTCTTGGCTGGCTTTGAGGTATACGGGAATTTGACCGGTTTCTGGGGGAAATTGACCGGCTTGTGATCGGTTTTGAGGCGGGGCAAGATCCCTTTCTCGAAGGGATCTGAATTAACCAACTGGGCGATTTCCCTTTGCCAGCAAGAGGCAACGAAATATAGCAAAGGCGTCGGTGCTGAACAGCCGCTGTGTGTATTGCATTCGCCTTGGGGTGATTGTGGCCAAAGTCATTGCCGCAGTGGTCACCTTGCTTCCTGATACTTTTCGGTATCTCGCGCCCCCCGCAAAAAGAGCTGAGTTTCGGGATCTTCGCATTTTGTGGGAGAGCGGAGGAGTGCGACCAGTGGTGCCAAGCTGCCTTGAAGGCCTTTGCGGCAGGGCACTCAGCGATCGAAGCCCATGGGATTTTACTTAGGTAGCCCAAGAGCCTATGCAATAGTGCAATGCATGCAATAATTAGCATGGACCTACCTCGCAGCATTCCAATTGCTCTCGTTCACCACGACTTGGTGCATTCGTGCATCGCTTGAGCTGGCCAAGGCTAGATTGCCCATGGTGCTGCTGAGACTGCCGTGGCACAGCACCCAGGGCCGAATACAGCAAGCACTGATTATTGACAAACATTGGGTGTGAGACGTGCCAGTGTGTTTCCTCAGTTCGCCTAGAGTATTCCCGCCGTGGTTTGCCTTGCTTTGCTGCTTGCAGGATCGAGACAGTCAAGGGAGCTCGCAAGGCGCATAATGATGTTCCTGCCGTGAAGCCAGCGCCTACTTGCACTGTAATCTCCTCCCCCTATTAATGAATGACCCCCATTAATAATAAATGCAAATCCGGGGCCCGAGACCAGATTTCCACTCCGTACAATTGATTTTCAATTGCCCCAATACTAAACCAATACTAAAGTCTTGGAATCCTTATTAGGGGGCACTTTTAGCAAGCTTCCAGCTCCACTTTTAAAAAGGTGGGTTCCTCAATTCCCCAAAAGGTTGCTTCCCCAAAAGCTGGCTTCCCCAAAAGGTTGGGTTCTTTTGGTGGGTTCCCCAAAAGGTTGTTCTTGACTCTCTCCCCAAAAGGTTGTCCCTGGTTGTCCCTGGCTGCCTGACTTCTTTTTTTTCGCGCGGCTCCGTAGCTTTCTGCCTGGCTTCCTGCCTGGCTCTGTTCCCCCCTTATAGCCAATCCTGCCTGGCCTCTCGCCTGGCTGTCATCATTTCTGTTCCCCCCAATGAAATAGAATGATACATCAAATTTCCTTATTGAACCGCTTATTCGCGGACCTTACAATTCAATCCATTTCATCCAAATCCTACGTGAACCCTCACATTGTTGGAAAAGCAAAAAAAACCAACCCCAAAAACCCCAATTAAAAATATATATATATTTTTGGGGGGATTTATTTATAATAGGGGGGGGGGGCGTATTTATTAATAGGGGGAAGAGATTAGAAAGAAGGGTGCCGCTGCTGGAGTAAGAAGATTGGCAATAGCTTTGTCGATTTAGAGTTGTGCTGTTTCAGTTTATCATTTTTCGGGCAGCTAAGCTCCTTTCAGATTAGGGAGTCAGTTCAAACCTTTTGGGTGGCTTTAAAGTAGTATTGACCAAAGGGGGGGCCAGGAAAAGGGACAGTCTTTAGTTGGAAGCGTTGTTCATGAAACGGGCTTTGCCCATTCTGAGTTCTACTGCATGATTGTTCATTTCGTTCCAAGAGTTGGCCATGTTCGCAAGAGTCGAGGTGACCTGCCTATAATGACGGCTGCCGAGTTGGGCAGGCGTTTGCGCAGCGCAACCAGCTGGCATTCCTCGGAAACACCCTTCTCCGGTGTGGGGCTCAGAGAAGGACTTGGATGGCCACGTTTGCTTATGCCAATCGAAGTTGATTGCAACAAGCAGCCAAAGCTACGCGAGGCCGCTCCCTCCAGAGGTGAGCAAGGCTGGCTGGACTTTTGCTTTGCGTCAGCGAAGCCGGTGTCGTGCAGCTGGGCTGTCTTATTTTGGCTTTTGGCCAGCCCATGCTCAGCAAAGCTTGGAGGGCAAGCTCGGGCTGTCACAGGCTGATGTCGCAAAGCAGCTGGAGTTTGCCGACAGCTCCGTGCTTGTATTCATGAATTCTTGCGCTTGCGATGCGTGATGTTTGCCCACGATCCTGTATTTTGCCCATCGATTGCAAGACGTGCCCTG
>CAUJNA010003693.1:147984-275484 GCA_963377175.1 Effrenium voratum | reverse complement strand
TGGAATGATGAGTGGGAGGCTGAAGGTAGACTTTGTGAATGAAGAGCGCCTTTGGCCTCCCAAGTTAGCAGCCGTCCAACGCCGTCAGTCATATTGCAGGCATTGTATGCTTCGCAGCCGCGGGGCTTCGCAGTTGTGGAGTGAAAGGGTTGAAGCAAGCTGGCTGATCTGGGAATGGGGAGATGAAAGAAGGACAACCAGGGTTGAGAGCGCGGGGCCCGTGTTAGCTTGACAATAGACGGCAGGCAACAATGTTAAAAACGTAGTTCAAAGTCTAGGGTGGCTTGAGTGGCTGGCGACAGGCCGCGCGAGGGGGTGATAGTGGCGCAATGGATGTTCATACGTGATTTGGGCCACGGAGCCGCCTACACAATGTAGCGGATGTAGAGCGGCTAGCCTGCGCCGCTTTTCCGCTTCAGCATTGCGGATCTTGCTACAACGGTTTGGATGCGGTTTTTGTGGATCCACCCCTGTAGGAAATTAAAAGAGTACAAAAAAGTACTAACAGAGTACTGAACATGAACCTGCAAGGGGGAAAGAAGAGGGGAAATCCACAAAAAAACATAAGGAAATCGTTTTCTAGAAAAAGGCTAGCGTGCTCCGATTCGAACAAATCCTGTTTGCAAAAGCCCGCCCCCAGGCCGCGCCCAGCACAAGGCCAGCGGTCCGTCCGTATTTGTGACCGGCAGTCATTGCAATATGCATGTTTTGCGCTAGATGGCCACAAAGCCGAGCGGGAGAAGAAGCGGAAAGGCACGAAGGGATGTATTTCCCTGAGTGTTCCTGTGCATGCTTGCGTTCTGAATGGCAATGAGTTTGCCGAAAGGGAGCCCTTTAGTCCCCGCCCTTGAAGGCTTTGAATATCAGCTTCCAGACTGCGTTTGGCGCAGGTCGCAGCGGCAGCGTAAGCCGATCCCCTTCCGCTCACCCACAGTCGCCACCGCCGGGCGCCTGATTGTTTAAGAGGGTTTCCACATCCCGAAGGCAAAATTATTTGCAACAAAATACCTAATGGTTCAGGGGAAGTGCTTGTGCTTGTGCTTGTGCTTGTGCACACACACACACACATGGCACAATCATCATGGACCATGACCCGGCTCCCCACTTATGGGGCACACTGTTAGAACGTCCAACGAAACACGAGCTCACACGCGCACGCGCACGCCCACATGCCCGCACGTCCCCCCCCCTCCCTGCCCCCCCTGGCCCCTCCCCCTGCCCCCGCAGCCCCCCCCCCCTGCCCCCCCTGCCCCCGCTGGCCGGGCCAGCCTGCCCACACCCGCACCGTCACGAACTCGCAAGCACAGCTGCACGCTCACACGCACCCCCAGACACCCTGCAGACATGCACGCACACACACACACACACATTGCATGCTGGTTATTTGTTTTTGCAAGCATGTCCCCTTGACTTGACAAAGTGTGCTTTTTGAGGAGTCAGACAATGCCATTCGAAGGTTCGCAAAATACTGCCTCCCTCCATTAGGTCGAAGCCGGCACCTGGGCCGCCCTCCAAAGGCAAAAGGCCCACAACGCTTGATTGGCACTGTGGATGCCAGCACCAGTTAGTGCATCAGTTTCCCTCTTGGATTGGGTTTTGTCAATCCACATCAGCACGGAACCGGTGTCTTTGTTTACTAGCTCCGTTAGCCCCGGCTAGGGGACTGGTTGGTTGGTTGGTTGGTTGGTTGGTTGGCTGGGCGGCCGCAGTTACTTGGTGTCAGGGCTGCATTGGCTAGAGGTGCTCGGGCTGAACCGGCCGCATCACCAGCATCACCGGCCTCGCTCGGACTAGGGCTGCTTATTGGCTTTGATTTGTTGGCAGTTCAGAGTTGCTTGGGGCTGGTGTCGGGTGAGTGTTGGGCCTGCTGAGGGCGGGTCTTGGGTTTGTTTGGGGTTCATGTAGGCTTGGAAAGGGGGAGGGTTTAAGGCTGACTTTGAGTCAGCTTGGGTTGGCTTGGAGCTGATTTGTGCGAGGTGTTCGGGTTTCTTTACGGCTGTGGTTCTGCAAGTTTTCGGCTGGTTTGGATTGGTTGTGGGGCGTTGCCCCAAACCAGCAAGACTAGCCCAAAACTCAGCGCAGAACCCTAAAGCCACTGCTAAACCAGCTGCACACCTATCGCAAATCAGCTCCAAGCCAACCCAAACTGACTCAAAGTCAACCTTAATCTGTCTCAACAGCATCGTGGATATCAGCCCTTTTCCGAGCCGAATGGAAACCCAAGACCTGCCCTCATTGATACCTCAGCAAGCCAAACACTCACCCGAAACCAGCCTCAAGCAACTCTGAACTACCACCAAACCAAAGCCAATAGGCAGCCTAGTCTGAGCGGGGCCGGTGATGCTGGGGGTGCGGCCAACCAACCTGACCCCCAGCCTGGCCAACCAGGCTCCTGACCCCAACCTGAGAGCGAAGCAAGATCTTCAGAGCCACATGAGAGAGACCTCAACCACATCAGCACCATGGAAGGGGCAGGGATGGGATTTCCTCATTTCTCTTTTGGGAGTCTGGCTGCGCAGGCGCAAGGCTCAGAAGAGCTAACGACCTGTGGCCGCAGAAAAGAGCTGAGTGGGTCAGTGCTGGAAAAGGGGCAGAAGGTTTGTGGCAGAAAAAGGGCAGAAGGTGTGTTGCCAGCCTCTTGGCTCAGATACAGGACCGGATTGCAGATAATCTTCCCCAGCCCATCGAACAGATGATTCCATGCGATGAAAGTCAATGGACACTGACGAGCAACTTGCAGCCAGCCACAAGTTGCATTTTGCTGACTTGGCAATTTTGGCACTGAGACATACTGAGACCCAATGTCATGTTGGAGGTATGCAAGGCAATGGCTGCGCGACATCACGGACCGCACACTGCTGAACAGCCCTTTTACAGGACGACACTTGCTGCCGTACCTGCTCACCGCCTTGATCCTACAGCGGGCCACATTTCGCTGTATCGTCTCCCTTTATGTATGGTCTGGAAGTGCAACTTTGATTTCGCTGACGCTTTCAGTCTTGCCACTGTTCATGCAATTTTCTGGCCGCGCTGCGATGAGAATCGCATCTGAAGTTATTTTTTGTTTTGGGATTATCCTCGAAGCGCCACTGTTGATGTTTGACTTGGGCTGGACACAAGGCCTCACTTTCGCCATATTCCACTTGGCAGCATGTGCCTCTATGCGGATACATCCTTTCGGTGTACTTTTACTGGCATGTATGTTTGTGGACCTCATTGTCAGCGAAGAGGTTGCACCTGTTGCGTGGACCTTCTGGTGGCACGGCGCTTTTCCGACGTACTTCATCCATAGCGTGAGCGTCAGGAAATTTGTCACATTTGGAGGAGTGTGGTACCTGCCTCACTTTTTTTTTTTTTCTCAGGACGAGAGCGCTACTTGCTGTTATCCAGTTTAATCCCATTTTGCTCTAACTAGGCCGAATGAAAAGCACCTCTGCCGCATGGCCAGGGTTTGAGGTGTACTCGGGCTCACTGATGCCAAAGAACTGCCCTCCTACCCTGGTCATCCTTATCCACACCATGCCTTGCATTGAAGGGGGAAGCTAAATTATGTTTAATGGTTAGAGTTACGGATGCATGCTTGCGTGTGATTGGCAACAAAGGATCCCAACACGGGGAAACAGTTTCGTGGCCTGCCCCATAGGATGGATGATCATGATTGCTATTTGGTACACCTACAGCTTTTCGAAGGTCATCAGCGCGGTAAAGAACGGCACCATCATAAGCCAGCAGGCTGCTGCCTCGACACCGCGAGCCGAGCCAAACAGATACCGCGGTTTTTGCTTCTGGTGGAAATTAGCGACGGAGGATGCGGTGCGCAGCTCTCCTCTCATGGCTCGTTCTGCTAGCTGCACCTGGCTCTGTGCCAGCATGCTGTGGGGTTGCCACCTGGTGCTTGCCGACTCCATCTTGGGTGGGATAGAGATGGGAGCAGCAAAGTGCGGGGCGGCTTCCAAATGGCAAGTTTTGCTGCCCATGATGGTATCCCTCCCTGCCGTTGCTCTAGCGGTGCTGGCCTTGCGAAAGTTGCTGTCAGATAGGGAAGTCCTGCTATGGGAGTCCTGCTTGTTGATAGTCACAGTCCTCCCTCAGTTTCTGAATGCTGGCCTGATTTCACTCATGAAAAGGCGCGAATGCTACTCCCTGCTGTGGGATAATTTGGCATTTTCGTTATCGTCTATTTCTGGGGTCATGGCATTGGCTACGCTCGCCGTCGCCAATGTGCACCCAATGCGGCTTGGATCCGCTTGGCACAGATCTTTGAAGGGCAGCAGTGCAGTTGATTTCCCGTCATGTTCTCCAAGCTTCTTTGCACTGAGGCTCATCGCCTTAGGTGGCTGCACTACCTTGATCATGGTTTTTGGCCCTGTGTCAATTCGTCTTCACAATCTCTCCGGTGCGCTGTACTGCCTCCTGTCTGCAAGCCGAACCTATTTTTGCCATACAGAAGCAGCCTTGGCGAACCTGAGGCATGGCGGTAGCCAGCATTATCCTGTTTGAATCTGCGTCTCGGCCAGACAAGTAAATTAGTCAATTGAGCAAATCCTGTAGTCTGAGAGGCTGCTGGCTGCTTGAAGTGTATTTTTATTCATTTGTGTGTGTGTGTGTGTGTTTTCCTGTAAGGTTCTTCACTTTAGCATCATCAGGCGCTTGTGCGATGAAACTTGTGATGCCTCAAGCACCTAGCATAGCACGGTGGCACTGTGGCACCATGTACCGTGGCACCATGGCAGCATGTACCGTGCCTCCATGACACCATGGCACCAGAAAAACATGTTGATGCCTTTTGACCTGCCAGTGACTTGGAAGTCACGGTGCTGTGCTTTTCAATCCTAATCCCTGTCAGGTGCGTGTGGGCTGCCATGGAGCGTGGCTGGCAGAACGCCTTGAGACCCGTCCATAACGTGTGCATCCTTTCAAAATTCACGTGTTTCTCCTGAGCGGTTCGCTTCTCCTGGAGACGTTTTGAAGGAACAGTTCATGCATGCTTGATGGATATAGACCGATATGCAAGGAGTTTGGACGCGATCGTGTCGCAGATCTCCCTGCGCACACACACAAGCAGTGGTACGCTACCACAAGAAGTGGAGCTGCCCAGTTCAGAGCTGCTGCAGGCTCGGAGCATGTCTCGCGTTTTCTGTCGGTGTGCCAAGGAATCTATATAGGGCTTGTTGCAGGCCATCTTGGTGACAGGCTGTGGTTTCCTTGGAAAATCTCGGCTCACATCAAACGGTTAGACAGGAGTTGTTGTTCGGAGAGCTGCGCAGACGCTTGCTGCTCCTAACAGGTGAGAGAGTGGCCGCCAGTTGGTCATGATCCGTGCTGGAGAGGCAGCTTCATGACCGGAAGCGGTGGCATCGCGGAAGAGAGTCCTGGCAAAACAACTTAGCGGCAGTCAGGTGCTACCTGCCGGTGATGCACGGCGTGTTGCAAGTTCTTGGGAACCAATTAATAATTCT
The DNA here is from genome assembly GCA_963377175.1 of Effrenium voratum. NCBI lineage: Eukaryota > Dinophyceae > Suessiales > Symbiodiniaceae > Effrenium > Effrenium voratum. The sequence goes on along the minus strand of CAUJNA010003693.1, from coordinate 270,025 downwards.
GGTCGGACAATCCTGGGCGAACGGTTAGATACTTGCAAAAGCAAAGTACTTATCGCTGGAAGCAATGAAAGCAATCAATGCCAACCACAGACAAACACGGCTGCAATTCCATGCAAGACCGGTCGGAAAGTCCTCAAGGTCTGCAGGGTCAAGGGGAAGTTCGAAGGAACAAGAGCTTGCTGAAACTGGAATTTTGGAATTTGAGCAGTTCAGACAGAACAAAATTGCAATGGCGTGCTTCGCAACGCATGCTGTGAAAGGCGTTAATTCTGACAGCTCAGACGCGACCCATCGCGCCTGCTGAGGCTCAGAGCCTTCTGCCTTCACCTTTCTGCACGGAACAGGCGAACCGAATGTATTGAATGTTGAAACGCATGAGGTGGTCAAAAAAAGTCGGGGACTCACTAAATTCATCCCCAACAGCTAAGGGACTCCTCAATTTTCCCATGCACGGGAACGAATCACATGCCTTAGAATGACCAGCTTGCTTGAGCTGACCTTGCACCTCAAATTGTAAACGAGAGCCTCAGCTAGCGTGTAGCTTTTGGAGCCCCAGCGAAAATGCAACCTTGGGTTATGTTTGTGCCAGAGGAAGTTACAGAGTGCTGCGGTCTTACTCCGATCTTAGCGAATGAACTGATGCACACAGCAGTTGTTCTTTGCGGATCTTTTTATATAAACCTGTGTCAACTCTGCATAGAGCTACAGAAAGATACATACAAGTGAGAGCCTTGGAGTTTTCCCCGCACAATGTTCTCAGAGCAAGTGCCAGCTACGTGTTTCAACATCCTTTTCTTTGTGCTGTAGGCTTGTCGCGTGCACTGTCACTGCTCAGGACAGAGCTCGAGGGTGGTGAGAACCATGACTGTGAGGCCACAAGGGATGAAGAGCCGGAGGGCATCGCTGGCAAAGCTTTCCAGCCAGCGGTGGCAGTACTGCGGCATGGAGAACGCGCTGACGTGACCTGGGGATCCACCTGGTCCCAATCTCCAGATGCGCAGCAGAACCCTGCTGACTGCCCCATCACGCCGGCAGGCATTGAGGATGCGTTGGAAGCATCTCACATGCTTCGAACCTTCGCAGGCTTCGGCATTGTGGTTTCTTCCCCATATTTGCGATGTGTGCAAACTGCCATCATCATTGCAGACCAGCTGAACTTGACGGTGCTGCTTGACCACGAGCTGGGCGAGGTGTTTGGGCCCTGTGTCTTTGAGTCCGGGGCCTACCACCTGGGAGGGCACCCATGGCGCCAGCGCTTCGCACTGTACCAGGCGCTGAAGAGCTGGGAGCCGACGCCCAGGGGCCAGCCGTTGGCAAAGCCCGCCGTGCGCCGTGTGTCGTGGAAGAGGATCCTCGGTGCCCCTCCCTCGTGGCCTGAGCGGCTGCCGCAGGCGCGCACACGCTACGCGCGCCGGTTCCTGTCCTACCTGCGGAGGAGCCGCCTGGCACAGCGAAGTCTGGTGATCGTGTCTCACGGGCATAGGGTGCAAAGCTGCCTCAAGGTCTTGCCGCAGACACATGATAGAGATGTGGCCAGGGTCTCGTACTGTGGAGGCTTAATGGCACGATTCGGCTCCGGACTTGCGAGGCTGGACAGCTTTGAGGAAACTAGCTTCTTCCATCAAGCAGCGGAGATGGAGAGTTCCTCGGAACTTGGCGTGGAGGCTGGGGGTGACTGGCAGCAAGGAGTTGAAGCCGAGGAGGAGCAAGCTTTGGACCCTGTCAAGTTGAAGGGGTGGGGGGTACACATCATCGGGACTGAGTTCGGGCCAATGGATAACAGAGCGCTTGGCCGCCATTCCCAGCACAGGGCTTTCTTGGACCAGCTGCGGACCAACACTTTGACCATGGAGTGCATCCAGCAGCTTCTTGGAGAGCTGCCCCAGCAGGTCCCTGGTTCTGAGTCTCAAGGCCCTGAGTCATCTCCAAGGTTGCGGGCAGGCTCCGGCACGGAGAGCTCCATGCGGATGTTCACCCGGCGCAGCGTCACCGAGTCGATTTGCACCAGTGACTTCTCAGAGCCGCGAGAGCTCTTGCGGCCGGAAGAGCCTCCTGAGCCGCCCAAGGCGGCCAGGCTTCTGTTGAAAGCCAACCCGTTGCTTAGCCGGCGCCTTCAAAACAAGGAAGGCAGCTCAGGCTTGGAGGCAAAGTAAGCACTCCCAGGGCATCACGCATCACCATCGGTGTGCCAGACCGTGATTGTCGCAGGCTGCGATTCGGATCGTTTAGCCGTCGCAGCATGCTGAGAAAAGGCCAGAAAGAGCGGAATGCCACACCCAGGCGAGCTGGGTAGCTCAATGATCTGAAGCTTCCATTTTGAGTGGAGGGTAATGTGTTGATAGTTTACCCAGATATTAACAATGTTGAGGAAGTACATGGTGACATCCTTTCCTTGGACACTCGTTGCTGGCAAATTGTGCCATCACCCAGCTCCTCAAGCAAAGTTGGGAGAGCAACATCTGAATCTTCTCTCGTGTTTGATTTGCGCTGTGGGGTAGTGTTGAAACACGCCCATAGAAAGGCAGTTTCGAGGGTTCTGAAGAATTTCCTTGGGAGGATCAACCTAGCAGTTTCACCTGCGAAATCTTTGGGAGGCGGTGGGAGATATGTGCTGAGACCAGACTAGGTAAGCCCAAATCATATCCCTTATTACTATACCTTGATTGAGTCGGTGGCCAACATTAGATGCCAACGCCAACCTTCTTGTTTGTCTTTCGCCTGAAATCCAGAACCTCGCAGTCTTGGTGCTTTTTCTTTCGTGTTGATTGGCCCTGATGTGCTGTTGGCTTAAACAGATGGCACTAGACAAGGTTTGGCGCCTTAGATTCGACCAGCGCGATGGATGTGCGACTAGAACTTCCATGCCCAACAAGCAGACATCTAGGCCGAAACCCAGACTGTATGTCTCAAAATAGGGGCCCCACATGGGTGGTTTCTCTTTGGGCTGTTTTTGATTTCGCTTTACACCCCACAAAGGAGAAACCTTTCCCATCGCCAATGTTGAGAGGCAGGCCCCGGACGTTCTAAAATTTGTCCGGTGTGGAAGTCGTTGGGGGCCCAAGGAAATGAGTGAGTCAGTGCGAGACAGAGGAATGGAAGAGGGAGACTTTTGAACTAGTTGCACATTCAGGGCTCCTTAAAAGATACATTTGCTCAATTGAAACATGGCTTTTTCCACCAAAATAAGGGGACACCACCATTGACAAGGCAATGTTCAGGTGTATAATGTAAGGATCCCTGCACATCTTTTGCCTTTTCGGTCGCCTCCGTTGGGCAGACAGATTTTGGATCAGACTCTGGGTTCAGCTCAGGCTTGCTATTGAATCGACATACTCATGTTTTGGTTGAGGAACCAAACGCGGCAGTCGATGCGGAACCAAAAATGGTTTAAGATTGTTTGAGTCATGGGATGGGAATCCTTTCATGGTATCACATTTAAAAGTGATGGTCGCTGGGCGGACCACCTGTTGATACCCTCTTGAAGGCAATGTACTTACAACAACCCTTTCTCAGAATATGCGTTTTGGGGTCATACAGGGAGACCAAAGGGACATCTGCCCAACATATGGAGGCTCCATATCTCATTTGAGCAATCAAAACCGTGTAAGTGATGGTTTGTCAGGGACAGTCCCAACCATAAATTGTTGCAGATATCAGATATCTGCCCTTTCAGTTCTTTGCATGCATTTGAGGGAATCCCCTTTCACGTTACCAAGTTGTCATGGGAATCAGCCACGTTGGTGTCACAGGCAGGGCAACCATAAGTCCTTCTCTTTACTGGGGAAGTCGGCCAATGCTTCACTGGGAGCACTAGTTGCCATGACACACAGAGAGAAGGATCGCGCAGTTGGAACATGCGACTGCAAATCATCGGTTGATATGATCATGCTCGGTCTTTGCAGGCATCCCGGTAGCAAGCCAAAGTCCATGGGTTTTGCGCATTGAATCCGATGCTCAGCTTTGCAATCCCAGTGGTATGACCTTGCCCTTGGTGGCTTGAGTTCGAGGTACGACGGTGAACCAGAGGTCAACATCCAACCTGGCCAAACGAAATCGTGACCTTGCAAAAGTTGTGGTCTGAAACGATAACTTGAAGTTCCGTTCTTGCAGGGTCCCCTATTTCAGGTCGAATTATAATAGGTTACCCGGTCACCCTGACCGATGACTAGTTGAAACCGCCAATCTAATTCACCAATCGACACCGCCATGCTTGTGTTGACCAGTCGAAGTACAGTGCGGCAATTCAAGCGGCCCAGGTGGGAATTTGCTACTCCAAAGAATCAAAGGGCAAAGGCCCCTGAAAGGGGGGGAGGGGGGTTGGATGCGCGTTGATTAGGATGGCCTTCCCTTATATGGGTGTGTCTTGTTTTTAGGCACCCCCCCTGCCCAAAAAAAAAGAAACAAAGGTGGGTTCTCCTGTGGTTTCCCTTTACAGCCACAAAAAAAGGGGTACCCTCAAAAAGACACCCATATCAGTGTTTTTGGTCAACCCCTTTTGTGGGATATTATGTCAACTCGAATCGGCAAAAAAGTGCATTCCAATGGCTGTCTAAGGAAGTCACCATCGCTGATCTCTGAGAGGTTTGTTTTGTCTCCGACGTGCCTGTGGCAGGAAGGCGAAAAAGACACGGAAATGTATGGGCTGCCTCTCGTCTAAACAGCTTTGAAATAAAGTTAAACAAACGCTTTGGACAACTTGCTGGTGCTCAGTAGAGAATGGCCCAGGGTTTTGAACATCGAAAGCATTTGTCTTGCTGGTTGCAGCAGGGATCGAGAAAATGACCGCTATAAACAATCCCCCATCGTTTCCTTTACGGGAAACCCTAAGTTCATTCCTAAACCTTTCTGGGGCCTCGACTCAGCTGGGACCCCGAACATTTGGGTTTCCGCCATGTTGTTTAGCCAGGAGCTCACCGTTTTGGTAGGGAGAAGTGTCAAGCTTGAGACCAAGCGTCAAAATTTTTCAGGCCTTGGGCTGGTCTCGCCTCTAGCGTCGGAAGTGACATCAGTTTACAGCCGCCGGATATGTGTGCCCTTGTCAAAACACGGTATCAGAACGCTTTTGTTATTAAAGGGGTGGCCTGGTGGCCTGGGTAAGGACGGTCATGAGTGCCTTCATGGGGCATTTTGACAACTATCAGGATGATTGGCCAGCGGGAACCACCGGCCCAACCCAAATCCCCACGAAAAAGAAGGGAACGGGCTCCTTTGCCTATTCTTGAAAGGGGATGGTGGTTCTTACGCATTTTGTTGAACAATCGCCGAACAGGGGAGTATATGGAGACCGCCTCAAGAGTGAACACGGAGATCCCGCTTCAAACATTGATATTCCAGGCCACAAGTTGGACGGAGCCATGGGACGGTTGTGGCCCTTGATGGTCCTTAGTGGGCCCTAGGCCACAAGTCGTCACTAATAGTCACCTCGCATATATGAGAGAATTGGATGTTGCTGACTGGCTCAAGCGGCAGTCAGAGAACCAGCCATGGCGCCGCGGCCCTAGGTATCCTTCCAAATGCACAGCTGTGTCTTGCGAAGGTACTTGGAGTCTCCTTCTGACACTTTAACACATGGGGTCACCCAAAAGGAAGGCCAAAGGGGCTCTCGCCCACTCCGGGGGTAATCCGTGAAGGTTCCCTCGGGGAACTGATTTGAAGTGCGCCTTGAAGGGGACTCGTTGGACAAGTGCGCTGGCGCGTTTTTTGTTTTCTCATGTCTCCCTCAGTGTCCCTTGCAGGTTGCCAAGCGGTTCGTCCGCTTGGGGTGTGGGGGTCCCTGGATATGGCAGGCGCGCGTTGGTTCAACGTTGAGCTGAGGACCAAACCCGTGAAGTCCTTGGAGTCTGAGGAGCAGCGCAGCTTGGACTCAAGCGATGCAGAAGTCAGGCCGTTAGCCGCAACGACCCGGAAGGAACTGGAAAAGCCGGAGAAATCTCAGGGAACATGAGGGTGCCATGGTTGCTTCCAGTGCTAGCAGTGGCGAGCAACACCTGACAGAACAAAATTGGTTTGATCAGACAGGCCATGGACCCTTGGATGTAGATGGGCCTGTGTTGTCACAGGGATACCCTCTGGTTGGTTCAAAGGAAAAACAAAAGGAGAAGTCCAGTTTTGGGATAGACCAAATAGGACACATGCTGCCTTAGCGGTTCATACATGGCCCAAGGACGCCTGCAGTGGGGTAAGCGTTTGAAGTGTGTTCCTGCAGGCGCGATGTGTGTGTATGCGGGGTTTGTTCTTATTGAGGAAAATGCAAGTTAAACCGGAAGTCATTGTTCTTGGGCGTACTTGATTCTGAATTGAAATTCTGTTTAGTCGGAGATCGGCGTTTGGATGCGGTAAACAAGAAAACACAACACACGCCTTTTTTTGTGATGCAAGTGGCTCTATTGCAAACATTTTAATTAAACGCATGCAACAACAAAGCTTACAGGGCTTCCAGTGTTCTCTTCTTCTGTATTTAGGGCATTCACCACCGTCGAGCCTCCGACGGATTGCTTGTCTTGAAAACTCCTTGCAGCAGATTGTACTTTGTGTCTACAGTCTATTTCCTCGACATGTCCATTGTTCTTGTGGTCTGCACCAACAAAGCATGACCTGGGTGTTCGGCAAGCCATTTTTGAAGGGTCGGAAGGAGACTCCAAGGCTTGACACCTCACAAGTCTGATCCATCGGACTGAGGGCTCCACCGCATCAGAATCACCTTGATCACCTTGAGACGCCCCTCTGCAGAAGCCGACGAGGTCTCACTTCACGCACAACCCCTGTTGGCCGCGTGGAAATCAGTGGGCGCTGCACTTGCTGATGTTTTTTTGGGGCGTCTCTCCCTTGTTTCCCAGTGCTGCAAAAGTGGTACATACGCTTCGCGCATCCAAGCAACCCACCACTGATTAACTTCAGACTGCAAAGGGGTTGTGCCGGACAAAACAAGTCGCTCCCAAGGTTTTTGGACTTCAGTCAGGCTTTGAGGCTTCAACATGCAGCGCCCGCTTCTGGGGAAAAAACAAAACAAGTATGGCCCAAACAGTGACAGTGTGTGGCCACCGAGGCCGAAACTTAAGTTGGACTTTGTGACGGGTCATTCGCCCAGTTCGTAACAGGCTTGGCTTCTCCAAAGAGGGGCGTAGCAGAGCTCGCCGAAGGGCAACCCTTCAGGTTGCTCCCAGTATTGTGTTTGAATGAGGGCAGTGCAAACCTTTGGAGCTCGCTTTTTCGGCAATCCTTTGGGACCTTTAGCTCACTAATCAAACGTTCCACGTGTACAAGCTTGGTAACAGATCGTTGGGCCCTGTGGAGGCCCTTTTGTAGGCCTGTGCGCAAACTAATCAAATGGGACGGGTTTCGGTTTTTGCCCCCACTACTGCAGGGGGAAATGCCCTTTGATCAGTTGGGTCGGAATCGCACGCACAAGGAAAGCCGAACCCATTTAGCGCATTGCACTGATGAGTCGCCCACAATCCCCCCCCATTGCCCAATCCATGCCCAGTCCTCCTTCAGACCCCCCGCAATCCGCTCCAATTTCTGAGTTCCTGCAACAGTTAGAACAGTGGGCTTTTGAAATTGCAAACCAAACAATGCCATTTGCCAATTTTCTACCCTTGAGATTTGGTAGCCGTGGTGCCTGTTGTCCCTTCATGGTGGGGATGAAGGTGGATTTAGGGGTTCTGGCTTGATATTCCATGGAAAACTCGCGCAAACAGCAAGGAATTAGTTTGGGTGAATTTGCACATGTTCGCTTGTGTTTTGTTCACTAATCCCCCCAGCCACCTTTTTCAGAACCTTGGCCAAACAGCCTGGCCCGCATGAGGGAACTGTTATTTTATAAGCTCTAACCACGCATGGCATGGCCCTCTATTGAGCCCTGGGGGACCCATGGAGAAAGAGACTGAAAAGACAGGGCGCTTTGTGGGTCCCCATCCAGGTCCATCGTTGGACCGCATGGTTCGCACGGTCAACTAACAAGTAGGAGCTTTTACTTGGGTGGAACCACCCTTCTTTGGGGGTCCCCAATTTCAGACAAACCCACTAGGTCCTTGATGACATCCACACCCCGGCGGTTAAGGTTAGTTTGGTAAGAAATAGACGGCGCTGGTTCAGATTGGTTGCATGCCTTCCATTAACCAGGGCATTTTGCCATAAGGGCACCCAGGGCACACCCTTTTGCCCCTTCGCAGGGCTTCCGGTACGCCACAGGTACCCCATCGGGCTTCTTACCTTTTGGTTCTTACGGTATTTAACTGGAAGCATTGGGTGTCGTTTGCGTGTTTCGCCGATCAATTCCAACAGTCTCGAGACTTTTCTGACACTGAAGATGGCACCACTGGACATCCAACCGCCCTCCCCCCCTACCCACAACAAAAGGGGCTCCAGCAGAGAAAAGCTTATGGGTGTCCCGGACGGGTCCATTGCCAAGGGTTTCAAGCTGAACCATTCACTTCCTGAGTTGGACTTGCCTGAGGTAGACCTAGAATACATTTTTCATTTTACCATGGCTGGTTGAGCCAAGTTGGCCGCCAGGCAGAACAAACACGTTGATCGTATTCTGACTGGTAGTCCCCTTCATCAATAACCACCGAGGGAACAGTCATGATTTGGGTCAGGCTTATGGACACTGATGCGCAGTGAAAACTCGCACTTGGATATGGGCATCAGCGCGACAACTGCGCGCTCCTCTTCAACACATCTTAGCGTGCGTTCTTGTGTCCTGCTCTGCTCTCGCCTTGAAGCTTCTTTGTCTTGGGCCTCCCCCACTCCACTCTCAGCCCAGCCTGCAGTTGCCCATGTAGGCCAGTGGCCGTGGGCCCCCCTTGAAACAATGACTGACATGCTTACTTGCTTCGTGGTCCTGCAACGTGAGGACTAGCTGGGTTTGGGGTCAGTGCGCACAGGGGAGCAGGCACCCTTGACACGACCCACTTAGGCTACAGTGCAGCTTGTAGGAGAGCTTCTCTTTTGCGAGCCTGGGCTCATGGCTAAAGTTGGGGCTCTTTGCGCGCGTGGCTTGATTCATGTGGAACGTTCAAATGCTTTTGGGCCTCTGGTCGGGCCGAGCCCTTTCTCCAAATTTGAAGTGTGACCGTTTAGCGTGACCTCAAAACCTTTGACTAAATTAAGCAATGTTAGAGGGCCGAACAGATTCTATTGCTAGGGGATCCATATTTTTTGAGGGGATTTGGCTACGCACTTGTCCGTGCGAACGGGCTCCCTCCTTTTCAACGTGCAAGGGCACAGCTATCAGCAAGAGGTGTGTAATAGCACGATCTAGTTTCAAAGCGATTGACTTCAACCACTCTTGGAGTCTAGGGAATGTATGTATACTTGTGCTGGGTGCTCCGTCTTCGAGCCTGTGTTAGTTTTCCGCGCAGGTCTCTCCAAAATGCACCGGAAACAGTTGACTCTTGACTACCAGCCTTGATGAAGCAGAGAAGTTTTCCTGCCTTCAGCAGCGATGAAGTCTGAAGGGTTTCATTGTCTCGTTTTGTCGTAGCTTGCACGCAGTTGGCAAAGATTGAGCGACCTTTAGCGCATGCCCAGCTTGTCAGAGCGGCTAAAAGTGCAAGGTTTCAGTATTTGTTTTGGGTGCTCCGTCTTCGAGCCTGTGTTACTTTTTCCGCACAGGTCTCCCCAAAATGCACCGGAAACAGTTGGTCCCGGCATGCATTTGCGGGTGTCTGAGCTGGTGAGACCTGCGATGATAAGACTGAGATCATATTTTCAGCATTGACTCTTGACTACCAGCCTTGACCAAGCAGAGAAGCTTTCCTGTCTTTGGCAGCGATGAAAGGACCGAGATCACATCTTTTGGCATTGTCTCGTGATCTTTAGAGTACACCTTCCTTGTCAGCCAGGCTGATAAGTGAAAGGTTTTAGTACTTGTGTCGGGTGCTCCGTCTTCGAGCCTGTGTTAGTTTTCCGCACAGGTCCTCCAAAATGCATCGGAAATAGTTGGCCAGCATGGCATGGCGGACCCGCGATGAAAGCTTTGACTACCAGCCTTGACCAAGCAGAGAAGCTTTCCTGTCTTCGGCAGCGATGAAGTCTGAAGGGTTTCATTGTCTCGTTTTGTCGTAACTTGTCTTCGAGCCTGTGTTCGTTCTCCGCATAGGTCTCTCCAAAACGCACCAGAAACAGTTGGTTCCGGCATGGCAGCGCAGGTGTCTGAGCTTGTGAGACCCGCGATGAAAGGACAGATCATATTTTTCAGCATTGACTCTTGACTACCAGCCTTGACCAAGCAGAGAAGTTTTCTTGTCTTCGGCAGCGATGAAGTCTGAAGGGTTTCATTGTCTCGTTTTGTCGTAGCTTGCATTCAGTTGGCAAACATTGCTTGTCAGAGCGGCTCAAGAGTGCAAGGTTTCAGTATTTGTTTTGGGTGCTCCGTCTTCGAGCCTGTGTTACTTTTTCAGCACAGGTCTCTCCAAAATGCACCGGAAACAGTTGATTCCGGCATGGCGTTGCGGGTGTCTGAGCTGGTGAGACCCGCGATGAAAGGACTGAGATCATATTTTTCAGCATTGACTGTTGACTACCAGCCTTGACCAAGCAGAGAAGCTTTCTTGTCTTTGGCAACGCTGAAGTCTGAAGGGTTTTATTGTCTCGTTTTGTCGTAGCTTGCATTCAGTTGGCAAACATTGCTTGTCAGAGCGGCTCAAGAGTGCAAGGTTTCAGTATTTGTTTTGGGTGCTCCGTCTTCGAGCCTGTGTTAGTTTTCCGCACAGGTCTCTCCAAATTGCACCGGAAACAGTTGGTTCCGGCATGGCGTTGCGGGTGTCTGAGCTGGTGAGACCCGCGATGAAAGGACTGAGATCATATTTTTCAGCATTGACTGTTGACTACCAGCCTTGACCAAGCAGAGAAGCTTTCCTGTCTTTGGCAACGATGAAGTCTGAAGGGTTTTATTGTCTCGTTTTGTCGTAGCTTGCATTCAGTTGGCAAACATTGCTTGTCAGAGCGGCTCAAGAGTGTAAGGTTTCAGTATTTGTTTTGGGTGCTCCGTCTTCGAGCCTGTGTTAGTTTTTCCGCACAGGTCTCTCCAAAATGCACCGGAAACAGTTGGTTCCGGCATGGCGTTGCGGGTGTCTGAGCTGGTGAGACCCGCGATGAAAGGACTGAGATCATATTTTTCAGCATTGACTGTTGACCAAGCAGACAAGCCTTCCTGTCTTCACGAAGACCAAGACCAACAGACCCCTAATTTATGGCTTTGAAGCGTGTACCATTCGGTGCGACTTTGGTGTTTGGCGGTGATACCACCCTCTCAGTTATGCCCTCAACGGACCTCTAGATTTTCTCTTTGTGGCTACAGTGGATTGAATGGAGGGGCCCTTGATTTCCGAGTTGGGGTTGGGGATGGCAGTGCATGTTGTATTCCAGGGGACGCACACTTCTGCAAGATCGGCATGGTTTGCAGCCCGTGGGCATGTTTTCACGCCTTGTTGCCGCTTTTTCAATGTGAAGCTCACAGGGTTTTGCGCTGTGTGTTGGATTTCCAAAATTCCTTATTAGGAAGCTCAATCCCAGAATGTTTTGGGCTTGTTCCCGTCACCGTGGCCTTGCGTGGTTGAAGGCTGGTCGGGAGGTGGTCGGGAGGTGGTCGGAGGTGGTCGCGAGGTGGTCGGGGGGTGGTTGGAGGTGGTCGTGGTCGGAAATTGGTTGGCGGTGGTTGGTTGGAGGTTGCAGCCTGGTTCTAAAGGTGTGGTTTTGTTGGAGCTTCATGTATTTCCATATTTGGGTCACGGAGTGGAAGTCTTCACGTGATTTGCTTTTTAGCACGGTTTATATCCTTTCTGATCAGCAGGCCGCCCAGAGAAGCCATTTGGAAATCCAACACGGAGGACAGTGCCAGAACCTGGACATGCCGAGTGGAAGCTGCGCCTGCATTGCACAAACGCGTGCCTTTTGTCCATTGGTGTGGCCGGGTGGCTAATGAACGTGAAGCTACGTGGGTGGCTCAAGAGGCACCCTCTTCCGGATACGGCGTGTTCCCGAAAAGTGCTAGTGCGAGTCTTGGCCGCAATCGGCCACACAGATGCCCTTTTCTGTCTGCAGCGCGTGTTGCTTTGTTTTATCAGTGGGTGGACGTTTCAAAGCAAATATGGCAAAGATGGTTTCCAGTGCCCTGCATAAGGTCCAGGAGTGCATGAGCCTGATGTTTCACTGCGACTGCCATTTTGGCTGAAGAAACATTTCCTGCTGCGTAATATTTCATCCTGGTTGCGGAATGTCGCAGAGCCCCCTGGTTTGAGGGAGTGTGCGCCAGGAGGTTCGCGCAGGCTCAGCTTTTCAGCCCTTTAAAAGGCTGCGCAGGATCTTTCACAACGTCGTATCATTCCAAGCAGTCCCCAACCCCGAGCACGACCCTGCCAGTCCGATCACGCCAATCACTTCATTTTCCCAAGTTCGGTCTGCCGCTGGCCCTTTGTGTCAGAGCAATATCCCAGGCAGGCCCCCAGCCCAGTCCAATCAGGCAAGCAGCCCGAGCAGTCTGATCTGTCCATCAATCCCATCGTCCGATCGCCTTCGTATCAAGTCGAGCAGTCCCCCCAACTCTGATCAGTCGGAGCCCTGCCCTTCAGTGCGGGTCCCTGCCCTGCTTTTTCCTAAGCCGCTGGCCCTAAGCACGACCCCGGTCCGATCAGGTCCAATCCATCCAATCCAGCCAATGGCTGCCCCTCATTTTCCAAGTCCGACCAGTCCCCGTCCGATCAGGCCGATCAGTCCGACCACTCCGCTCAAGACGGGGCCCCCCTTCATTAATTTCCCAAGCCCGGTCTGCCGCTGGTCCTTCGTGTCTGAGCAGTCTCCCGATCCCAGCCCTGCCCTTCATTCTCCCAGCCCCAAGCACGACCCTCCCGATCCGATCATTCAGTCTCAGTTCAGTCCAACGCTCTGCCGCTAGTAGCACGACCCCCACTCCCCCGTCCGATCCGTCCGATCCATCCAATCAGTCCGCGGGGCGCTGCCCCTCATTTTCCAAGCCCGGTCTGTCCCCCGATCCCCGCACGATCTGGCGCCGCAACCTTGCGGTCCGTTCAGTCCTCTCCAATCCGTCTGATCGGTCCGGTATACATCCAATGCGTCCAAGCTGTCTGATCAGTCCGTTCAGTCAACTGCTTGATGTGCCTACGACCGTGCGACGTACCACCTAGGGCAGCACTTGCTCGCGTCCACTATTGGGTCGTCTCCCTCGGGCGATCCCACACACAAGGCACTGATGGCGACACCCACAATGGAGCAAAAGGCAGCAGCAATCATTGAGACGCAAGCGGCGTGGCAAAGGCGACACAAAGCGACTTTCTCAGCAAGGCGGGGGGAGTGGGATGGGGCCCTTCGGCCGGGCCTGGCGGCCCCATCTTGGCTGAGCTGATGCGGGCTCAGAGGGAGCGCGGCACTGAAGTCCAGAGAGCAAGTGACCTTGCTGGACAATCAGCCTGAGAAGTTTCTCTCCGATCAAGATGACCTCCTACTTGTCAACCGTCCGCTCGGAGAGGTTCTCCTGGCCGCTGTCACGGACGAAGTGGTCAGGCAGACATATGGATACGAAGCAGGCCATGGGTCAGATCTTGAATATGGAGGATGCGCAAAGAACTCCACAAGAACCTCACAACGTGCTTATAAGCGGCAGCAACGGCCAGTCCACCAAAGGGCAAAAGGAAAAGGTCAAGGCCGGCCAAAAGGAAACCCTGGAAGCAAACGGACCTTGTGTTCATTGTACGCCCGGCAAAGGGGCTGGGAAGTTGGAGGCGCTTACACCTCAAGCCCAGAGGGATGGGACGCTACAGTTTGGGACGAATGGACGACCTTGCTCGACCCAAAAGTTTTTTGTGCAGACGAGCAAGGCCACAACAACATGGAGAGACGTTGAAGGCGATTTACGAGTCCGTCTCTTGATGGTAGCGGAGGACATGGTAAGGGCCGTCAACATCTGCGTTTAGAATCTTATCGCCTCATTCTGCGAACGCGTCACAATGAGATGATGCAGAAGAGCAAGCCAGTTAATTCTCCAACAAGAAGCGGACAGCCGCTGATGTAGCGACGAAAGACTCCAGGCGCAAGACCAAGTGACCTTTTCACGGTCGACAGTCACGCAGGCGGCAAGATCACTTTTCTCGCAGAGGGGCTGCAAAGTGCTCTGCCAGGAGGAGCAGACTTCACGGAGCTGAAGCAGTCAGTATTTGCGTGGCGCAATGCGAGTATTCAGAAGCTTCGGCGCAGAAATTGCGCGACGCAATTGCAGTGGACGCAGGTGCCGACTTTGCAGGTTGTTTGTTGACGCGAAAGAGTGCAACTGGAGTGCGCCCGATATACGGCAAAGGTTTGATCAAGCGTTGCAGCAACTTGCGTTCTGCGCTGAGTTTTGCATCTGGTGAATCTGGTCAACTGCTGGATTCGCAACTTGCGCGGTGCGAACATCGAGACCAAGCTGAAGGTTCATATTGACGTAAGTGCAGCTTTCGGTACTTGCAAGCGTCAAGGTTTTGGGAAGTCGCGGCGTGCGCAAACAAGAGTTTTCTGGATTCAAGAACGATTGGCAAACAATGAGGTTGCTCTTGAGAAAGTGGGAGCGAACCAAGACATAGCTGACGTTTGTACCAAGTCGCTGGCGGTTGATTGCGTACGCAACACATGAAGCTCACGGGCTATGGTTGGGCAGCGCGTAGAGATTCAGCCAAGAGCCGAGGAGCTAGCAAGTTAGCGCGGACGTTTGCGAAGGTCATGAGTGCCTCTCTGTCAGGAGGGGTGCTTTGAATACCAGCGCCTTGCATTCGGTCCAGGAGGGCGCGAGCCGGATGTTTCACTGCGCAAAATATGTCACTTTGTTTCTTCTTTCCTTCCTTCTTTCTTTCCTTCCTTTCTTTCTTCCTTCCTTTTGTCCTATCTCTCCTACCTACTTTGCCTATCCATTCATCTATCCTTCTTGCTCTCTATCTGTCTGTCTTTGGCTGTCTGTCTGTCTGCCCGCCTGTCGGTCGGTCGGTCTGTCAGTGTCTCTCTGCCTCTCTGTCTCTCTGGCTCTCTGTCTGCCTCTCTGTCTCTCTGTCTCAGAAGTCTCTCTGTCTCTCTGTCTCTCTGTTTCTCGCGCCCCTCAAGTGCGCCTGCCACGAACTGCGCCGACCTTGCAAAAGTGCTGCGTTGGCCACGAAACCTGCGCAGGGCCGCGCGAAAACGCATCCCGCGTGCCACGAAATGTGCGCTTGACCTTGCGAAAGTTTCACGATTGCTACGAAATCTGTGACCGTGCGAAAGTGCTGCGCGAAGTCTGCGCCTGACCTTACGAAAGCTTAACGCCTGCCACGAAATCTGCGCATGACCTTGCCAAGTGCTGCTCTGCCACGCAACCAAGTTTCTAAAAACGCGCGCGTCCCTGCCAATGGGCCCGCGCTGAGAGTGCTCCGAGATGGCTCCCAAACGTGCTCTGAGAACGCTCCGGACGGCTCCGACCAGGCCCCTGCAAGGTTGTATTTACAGGTCTTTTCGCCTACGCCACGCGCATGCATTTGTTTCGTGCGTGCTTCGTCATCTGCCTTTCAGTTATTTTCCATACCACGGAGCGTCCGTCCTTCTAAACTGGTTGCTCAGGTCATGTCGAAAGGCCCGAATGATGAGGGTCTCGTTTTCGAGACCTCGGAGGATGTCGAAGTTTTGCCCACCTTCGACGCATTGGGGCTGAAGGAGGACTTACTGCGAGGTGTATATGCATATGGCCTGGGGCTAAGTTGGTCTTGGTTTTGCTTGGTCTTGTTTGTCATTTTGTGATTGTGGGCCTCCAAGGCTTTGAGCGGCCCTCAGCCGTGCAGCAGCGAGCCATCCTTCCCATCCTCAAGGGCCGGGATGTGATCGTCCAGTCACAAAGCGGAACAGGCCGATATGGGCTGGCGCTGCAAGCAAAGACAGATCAACAAAGAAATACCGCAAACCAGCCAAACATCAAATCACCGGCAAACCCATGGAAAACTGGACAGGAAAGACCTGCGTCTTCGCCTTGGGGGCCCTGCAGACAGTGGACACCACTTCCCGGGAGCCGCAGGTGCGGCGCTTATGCAAGTTGAGACTGGAGCTCTTTGCCCGTTTCCCAGTGCCTGGATAATTTGATTGAGGCGCTCTTCCTGTCTCCCACCCGAGAGCTGGCCGAGCAGAGTCAGAAGGTCTGCTTGGCATTGGGCTGCTCGGCGTGCAGCGGCTTTCCGTGCTGAAACGAGCACAGAGTTCTCGTCTTACTACGCTTGACGCTTAGGTGCTTGCGGCTTGGGGGAAATGGGTGCTGTAGAGTTTTAGTTTACATCACCGTGCTCCAGCAATGATTGGCAGCTAGACAGTGGTAAGTGCATTGTGCGAAGTTGAATGATGACATCGCCTAGGCTCGCTCAACATGGGAGGTTGCCCGTGTCGCGTTTCAGCATTCCCGTGGATTCAGCAATCTCGCCCATTCCCGCGGTTGGCACTTGAAAAGCAACTCTCCACAAACCGTGCTTTCGGCCAATGTCGCTCACAGCCAAAGTAGACTTCCTGTCGGGATCCAGAGCCTCACAGAAAGGTTTGAATCTACAGAACTTGTCGTCCTGGTTCACAATGGTACGTGGCATGCTGGGGCAACAGGATCCTGCCGCCTTTTACCTCAGGAGAGGCACATTGAGGATTTGTCCGAGCATCTTTTTCTGAGGTGACTACCTCAATGTCCAGGTTCATGTGTGCATCGGCGGCAAGCGGGTCTCAGACGACATCCACACCTTCGAAGCAGGTGTGCAGATTGTGTCTGGCACCCCCGGCAGAGTTTTTCACATGATTCAGCTCCTTGGAAGCAAGCCTCGTCACCAAACGCCTACGGCATAGACTGCACCCGTTCCCTTAACGCCGCAACCCCTGCGCCTTCATTTTGTTTGATGCTTGTTCCGCGGCTGCACATGCGCCGAGGCAGCGGCATTTCAGCACGCGCCATATCAAGATGCTTGTCCTGGACGAAGCGGATGAGATGCTGAATAGGCTGGCCTTGTTTGTGTGAGCAGCATTCATCACATCATGGTGCTGGCCACCTTGGTAAGGGAGTAATTTAAGGAAAAAACGCTTATCTCTAAAACTGGCAGCCCGATGCTTGAATAGCTGTTGTGGCTGCCACATGGTGCCAGGGGCTTCAAAGAGCAGGTCTATGACATCTACCGATACCTCCCTCCCTCCACGCAGGCGGAACCGGGTTGCTTGATGCTTTTTCATGCCTTACGCCATTCGCGCGCAGGTGGTGCTTGTCTCCGCCACCATGCCGCCGCTTGGCAGCTGGAGCGACAGCCGTCGCCGATGGAATTGCAGTGCAGCTAAGGCATGAGGTCCTCGAGATGACACACAAGTTCATGCGCCTTGGTTGCAGTGACGATGCAGTAACCTGAATTGAGCAGCTGCTCCAGTTCGCACAGAGCCGTATAGAGCCGTATGTCCAAGGAACAACCCCTTCCGGGTGCTGGTCAAGCGTGATGAGCTTTTGGGCCTGCGATTGCTTGCAGAACTGGTTTGAGTCATTGAGTGTCTCGAGGTTGCGTTGACCTAATTGACAAACAGTGAACATCGAGTATCAGCGAAGCGGACAAGAGCACGAAATCTCTAGGCTGACGCTGGAGGGCATCAAGCAGTTCTTCGTGGCCGTGGAGCGCGAGCAGACGCTTGGCTCATGTGCGATCATAGAATTAACGCCTACGACCACAGGCCTTGGGTATAATATATTATACTTTGCACGTCCGTAAGGGCAGGTAGTCATTCTCCCGGAGATTGAGAGAATGCGGCTGCAAACAAAGCACTAGAAATGAGACTGTTTCCAGCCCCGAATCACTGCAAACAAATCCAGCCATTCGGAGGAGCCTGTAACTTTTACTCCCTGCCAGCGACAGAGATGCCTGCCTGGCCTTGGTCGCTTGGGTAGTGCCGTCGAACGCTTGACCGGCTCTTTCCGTGGCGCATTTGAAAATCTGACGTAGCAGAATGCCAGAAATGCCCGCAGAGAAATAGCATTGGGATTTGGCAGTATTTTGGCAAGCGTTGCATTATTCAGGCCTCTGAATAACTTAAGGGTACCGAGAGAACTCAATTTCACTGAGACTTGCCGTGGGAACTTGCCCAGCAGCGTGTGACACGGCCCTTTGGACAAAACTCAGGTGGAAATTCGACACCCTTTGCGATTTGCTCCCTGGCTGTCTGATTGGCTGGCTTCCTTCGGTTCAACCAGGTAGCGCGGCAAGCTAAGGTACGATACCCTCACCATCACACAGGCGAAGGGTCAGTGCAGAAGTGTCGTGCAGGACAGGAAGGTCATTTGACTGAGGGAGCCAGTTGACAGGCTGTGATCTTCTGCAACACCAAACAGAAGGCCAGGGGATGCAAGGGCACTTGGCTGTTTGTGGCTACCCTTTGAATGATTAGTTTGCATTTGGTTCTTCAGCAGGTGGACCACAAAGATTGGGTCATGGATTTTTTCCCAGCCCAGCTCCTCGCATCAAGCAAAGACAACCTGTTGTTGAAAGTGGATGTTGAGAGGTGGACTGGCTCACGCAGAAGATGCGCGATGCCAACTTTACTGCCTGGGGCCTACCGGGAACCCAGGATTAATAAACTGTATTTGATCAATAGAGTGACTTTTTCCCCGCCTAATCCACCAGGTTCATAAATCCTGGATCGAAAAAGATGGCATGCACGCGCAGACGGCTGAGGTGGCTTCCATTCATGGCGACATGCCCCAGAAAGAGCGCGACGCCATTATGCAACAGTGACTTCACCTAATTGGAGGAGTTGGCCTTGTGCGAATTTGTTTTGCTCACCTCCCACCGGCCACGCAAAAACCGCATGGGCCGAAGCAAAACCGTTTGCATAAGTGTGACTCGAATTTTCCTATTCAGAAGCACATCCACGCTGGCGTGCCCCAGCCGCTCCAAGACTTAGGTTCCGCTCTGGCACCAGCCGTGTGCTCATCTCCACGGACCTCTGGGGTCGAGGTCTCGATGTGCAGCAGGCTGCAAAGGGCCTGTGACACGACCTGTGGCTTGGTGACTTGGGGGAGGGTTCTCAGCTTAACATTTGGGGTGGTTCTCCTTTTAACCCACCATTGAGGGGATCATTTGAGTGGACCATAGTGGACCCAAAAGTCTCTTGCTCACTTGCGCAGGTCTCCCTGGTGATTTGCTACGACTTGCCCAACAACCGGGAGCTCTACATCCACAGAATTGGCCGCTCTGGGCGATTTGGCCGAAAAGGTGTGGCCATCAACTTCGTGAAGATGCACGGCTGCATTGCCAGATCCGGCCCCGAAGAAAAGAAGAATTAGGCTTTGTTGCTCCGATTTCCAAAGGGCCCCGATCACTGGCTTTGCTTTCCGCACTCGTCACCCTGAAGGCAAGTGCTTGTCACTAGGGCCCTAGGGCAGAACATTTGTGAGCTGATCGGGCTTCGAAGTGCGTGCTGCTTCTGACGCCCTAGGTCACTTGAGTCACTTGCGCCCCCTCAAACAGGCCCACCCGCCACCCAGGAATGATGACATTCGAATCCTGCGTGACATTGAACAGCTGGAACCCCGGGAAATTACTACTGCAGTTGCATGGTGACATGAGCGGGCTGTGCGTCAGGTTCTATTCAACGCAGATCGATGAGATGCCCATGAACGTGGCAGACCTCATTTGATCAAGCGCCGTGGCTTGCTTTTTCCTGCTGCTTCCATGATGCGGGAGAGGGAGCTGATGGCATTGAAGCTGAGGCTTCCGCGCAAAAGACTGCTGTTTTGGTGAGATGCGGCAGTGCGATACCACGAGTGAGGGCTTGAGCGCAGTGTTGGAGAGAGCAAGCACGACAAAGGAACACAAATCAGCCTTGGAAGCTGAGCGCAAGCAAGCTCGGTCGACTGTGCCCAAGAGAGGGTTCTCTCCAGCAGTGCAATGCAGGGGCTGCCTGGAGACGATGCCAAACTCACTTCTCCACCCTATGTTTGCCGGACGTCCAATTCATGAAAGGCCCAGTGTATGGGCCGTCATGTTGTTCGCTTGTTTGGGAAGTGGGTTCTGCCTGTGTGGCCACGGCTTGCGTTGTTGATCCGTATCGAGAGAGCAGTATAGCGAAAGCATGGAGATGCTGGTGATTCTGGGCACGTTTGTACCATGAAGTGAGACAGCACGATTGCTAGTATGCAGAGCTGGCATTGTTGGCAGGATGCCCGGGTTGCTGTCACACTGCTGGCTTCAGTGTTCTGGCCCGAGCTTTATGCGGCCTTCCTCGCAAGAGATGGCGTAAGGACGCCGAAGCCAGCTCCCTAGTCAAGTGCCGGCGTGTCCATTTGGGTGACTCTGGTCAGCCATGAGTGGCCAGATGTTAGCGAGGTGCCTTGTCGTGCCTGTAGTATATGGACGCCCCTTTTTGTTTTCACCCAGAATGCCAGCAAAGACCGCGTTTGCGCGGGACACACTGCCTACCAATGTTGTCAAAGACAAGACGGGGAGGACCCAACAACATGACATGTCCAGTACCTTATGCTTAGCACTGGGAGAGGTTTGACGTTTTCCTTGAGGCGGCGGCAGCCCATCCAAGCAGAAGGACGGCTGCTTTCTGGATACAACTGCCCCCACCGCACCCCTCAAACGCACCTTCAGTTTTGCCTATCCAAGGGTGAAATTTGTGTGTGGCAAATGTTGCAGTCTAGATAAGCAGGGGCCGCCGCAGAAAATCTCAGCATGGCATGAAGATCGTTGCGTTTGAGGATTGGCGCTGCTGACTGGGCTGCTTCGATGACTTCAGACCCGTGTCGCCCTCTGGCTTGGTGCACTTAGACGAGACATGAGGAAGATGGAAAAAACAACGGTGAACACTTCCCCGTGCCATGCCTTGCCTTTGATCTGTTGGACTTGGCATTCTCGATGCCAGCTCTGTCGCGGCCGATGCCAAGCGAGCGCGGCTGGAAGGCGTGGCGGGGCTGGAATGCTCCGCCGATATGCCAGATGCACCTTTTGGATTTGATCTCATTTGTGAATGCTTTGTTTCGTGCGGGCGATTCACAATGGCTGGCACATTACCTTTGCAAGCACTCCTCACCCTGCTTTGGAGCATGGCTAGTGGATTCCGCCGTGCCGTGATCCCAGGTGCAGAGCTGTTCATGTAGTTGGGGGGAGGGACCTGCTCTGTAATTAGGGCAGCTTGCCACACAGCAGGACAAGACAAACAGCTACACTCGGTCCACCCCGAGCAATCCGCAGGGCTGTAGGACAAGTGACATCACAAACCAAACAGAACGCGCATGCAAACACCTTGAAGCAATCAGAATTTGTAGGCTGGCCAAGTGCATGAGCAGCATTGCCACACGGCGGACTCCAGTCGACAGCACTTTGTCCAAAGCAGGCAAGAAGGAGGGGGTTGCCAACAAGGTTGCTTGGGGCCTAGGGCCAATGCTTGCATCCCTTGATGGCTCTTCCTGCAGGAGTGATGTCATATTCCGACCAGTATGCCTACAAGCCCGTGCTCACAGGCGAAGCCGCTGCCCTACCTGATGGCAGCGTGGCTGTTGGTGAGCCCTACGACCCGGAGCCACATGGATGCGCCAAGGAGTGCCAAGGCATAGCCGGAGTGTTATGCACCTGGATAAACATTTTGCTTGTCTTCGTGCCACTCGGGATTTACAGCCACGTGATGCAGTGGAGTGCTGCAGCACGCTTCTCCTGCAACTTCGTGGCTATTGTACCATTAGCGGCGATACTAGGCGCCTCTACCGAATCCCTGGCTGCCCACACGGGACAGATGATCGGAGGCTTGCTGAACGCCACCTTCGGAAACGCGGTAGAGATGATTGTCACAGTGAATGCCATCAAAGCTGGCTTGGTGACGGTGGTGCAAGGGAGCTTGCTAGGCGGGGCAATAATAAGGGTGGCAGGGGCTAGGCCAAGAGACAGCCTGCTCCAGCAAGTGCGATGGTTGCTCAGGGCCTGGCACAGGTTGGTATTTTGCAGCTGCTTGCTGGCCGTGAGCCGAGGTTCAATCCTCTCCAACATGCTGTTAGTGCTGGGCATGTCGTTCTTTGCTGCTGGGATAGTGGAAAAAGAGAGCCGCTTTAGCGCAAAAGGGGCCTCGGCTAATATGACTTGCCTCACCTTGGGCTCGATTGCGCTCGCATTGCCCACCATCTACAACTGCATGGAGAACACTCCCACGGAGGACAGGGCCACCAGGGGAAGATTGCATGCTTTGCATATTTGTGATGGTGTGTGCCATGTGTTTCATTGAATTGCCGTGGGGGAGGCCGATACCAAGCATACACGTGAGCCGTGGTCTTTGGAGCAACCATGGAGGATGTGCTCAGCATTTCCCGCATCTCCTCTGCCGTCATTGCGGCAGTCTATGTACTGTTTCTCATCTTCCAGCTGCTTACCCATGCCCACCTCTTCGCCTCTGAGGGCGAGGAAGATGAGGACAGAGTCGCTCCCCAACTTCTGGTTTCCAAGCAGTGCACTGGCTGAGGCATTGTTGTCTCCGCTGTTCCACTTTCTGTTTCGCATTGCTTGGTCGGCATTTGCCAATAGGAGGTTGTGATGTCGGCGTGCTCATCAGTGCTTCTCCTCGTTGGGGCCACGGCCACGGTTGCGGTATGCTCCGAGTTCCTCGTGGATTCCATCGAGGGCGTCACAGAGGAGTATGGCTTGCCAGGACGCAGTGTGTGTCAAGGCCAAGCCTCCTTGAGATAGGGTTCGGCATTTTTTCCTGAAGGTGTTGCGTATTGTGCGATTGCATTGGGACGGTCAGCAGCCAACCTTGTCCCATGTGCCATGGTCGTGGGACCGAACCCCGCTAAGCCCGCAACGCAAGGAATTTGGCAGTGGCAAATTTGGGCAGGGTCAACAAAAGCAGGGGTTGATTGTATTCCTGGGATGAATGCATGATCTAGCCTTCGAAACAGCTTGTAGGATTGCCATTTAGCAGCCTATCCTGGAAGGCTAGTCAAAGAGGCGGACGGCTCACCGTCAAATTGGACGGGCCCAAGGCGAATTGGCAATTTGAGTGAATGGTGGCAACGCATGACAGGCTACTGTGTTTGGGGCCAGTGTTACTGTGTTTGGGGGTCCTCTCCTCGTGAAGCGCATCAGACTAGTATCCTGCTGGGCCAAAGAGGAAGGGACAGTGCCTTGCAGGAGCGTTCATTGGCGTAATCCTATTGCCAATTGTCGGCAATGCTGCCGAGCACGCCACTGCTGTCACGGTTGCAGCCAAAGGCAAAATGGAGTCTTGGCTGAGCCCAATTGCATGCTGCTGGCACTTGCCCACTTCCAAGGGCGCGCAGCAAACCCCAATTTGTCTCTGTTTGCCTTAAGGTAGCAGCACAAGGAAAAAAACAAAAACATGATTTGTGAGTAGCACCTTAGATGCAGGGCCAGTGCCAGAAGAAGGGCAGTCGACCCAAGTAGCCACGTCGGTGAAAGTGAGCAGTTGCAGCACAACATGCGATTGCAGGTGTGCCAACACAACAAAAAGAGTGCAGAGACCTGAAGAAAGATCAGAAGTGTTTGTTTGATCCACTGGTCCACGTGGTAAAGAATCGCAGTGGGTGTTTTTTTTGCATTGTCTTGATGTTGACTTTATATGGTTGCCATTGCAACGTATTGCTGAAGCGCCATGAGGCGAATGGAACTCGTGATGTTGCTGCTATTTCTTTCAGACCGCAATCCACTTCCTTTTGTGATGCAAGGCGTCCAGGGCGGTCATGACTAGAGCACGATGCGGGCATGACGTAGGCATGACCTCAGTGTTCTCCACAGTGGAAGGAAGCCGGGCCGAAGAAAAGAGAACAAGCAAAGGGTACTGGTAGGAAGGAGGCTTAGCAACAACCAACGCTTCGGGCAAACAGCAGACAAACTGGGTGCCATAGAACCCTTAATTGCTAGCTTTCTGGGGAAAGCAAGTAGCAAGATCTTTCTTGAATGTGCAATGCGATTAATGCTTTTGCGCTTTTGCAGAAAGGTTTAAGCAACCCAGGACCTGGCGCTGGGAGTTGCCGTGGGCTCCTCCACCCAAATCGCGTTGCTGGTGGTGCCATTCTCGGTGATCGTGGGCTGGGCGTGGGGCCCCGGGGGAGCAGGGGGGGGAGGCGGGAAGAGGCGTGAAGTGCCTGGAGCTTGCCCGTGAGCAAGCCCCTGAGCTCAACTTAAGCGGTTTGGGGTCCGATCTCAATCTACATATGCAACACAGGAGGTCTGGAATGCCTCCATGGGCCTTTTTTCCTGAGACTGGCTTCACATGTTGCTCGGAACAGCACATTTGCGCCCGACCAAATTCTTCTCAGGCAGTTTGAGCCGAAAACTTGAAGTAGGACACCCGACCCTTGCGGAAAGTTCATAGATTTCATGATTGCTTCCTGCTCGTTGCTTTTGTTTGCCTCTTTTGCAGCTGGAGCGGACAAGTTGGTTGAGTTGGTTCGCCCATCTAGCTTGATGCAGGTCTTTGATGTGCCGATGTCGCTTGACTTCCGGATCTTTGACACGACAGTCATGATCCTGTCAGTCTTTATCACCCACACGGCGCTGCAAGATGGCTGTTCAAACTGGTTGGAGGGCTCCATTCTCATCGCGATCTACATTCTGATTGCGATAATTTGCTGGTACATCCCAGATTCGGATGGAGCAGCTGTGTAGGCGGCAGCCTTTTCCGGAGAGATGCAAATGCACTTCTCCCAGACAATGTGCTGCAGGACCGCTGTGTTTGAATCGCTCTTGTTCAACCCAATAGACCCGCCAATCTGTTTCTGAGGCCCTGCCAATGACACAAGCGGACGTTTCATGACCAAGAGTGGGCGGCAAGCTTTGAAGGAGACCGCCCAAGCACAATAAAGCTCATTGGGCCCTTGAAACTCCAGCCCAGCCATATTCAGCCAGTCACTTTTGGTGCACAATTCCATATGTCACATGTTCGGTTGCAATGGGGTACACAGGCTCCGCCATAATTAAAGCACGGTCAAGGCAAGGATGTCTGTGGAGGCGCTCGTGTGTTCTCAAGTCCAAGCTAATGCACCACGAGCCTTCGCGAGTGCAACGAGCTGCCACAAAGCATCCGCCCTCGCCAGGTATCGCGCGAATCTTCTAACTGGCAAGGTTTCACCTCGGAGCTCCAAGCCTTCGAATCCCGTGCGGCGCTGAATGGAAAAGACGCGGAAGTTAGCAGCCTAGCTGCCTAGCAGCCTAGCAACCAGAAGTTGGAGCGGGGCGCATGTGCACAAGCCTTGCCTACGAGCTGCCAGGCCCTGGGGAGGATGCCCTGGCGAAGCTGCGGGCAGCGGCGCAAGCAGCCATCAACTCCGTGACGCTGTCCATGATGCAAGGAGGCCGAATTCTGTAGGAGCACCCAATCTTGGCAGGCGTCAAGGGAAGACAGCTCCCCAAGGGCACGGGGCAAGTGACATCAAATGACAGTGTTTTTGGGGGCATGTACTTTTATCATAGCGTATGTCATTTCCTGCCTATGCCCAACGCGGCATTTGGCTCAAGCTTTTCACCGCGTCGGACTCCGCCGCCATAACGGCATCGGCTGCCTACGGCGCCGCTACTCATCTCGGTCTTGCAAAAGATCGGGCTGAGGTTCGCGGCGGTAGGCACGTTCTTTGGTTGTGGGTCGGTTGTTTGTCTGGTGGTGTGCGCTCTGTTGCTGCTGCTCCGCTTTTGCTTGGTTAATTGCTTTGCTCGCTTGCTTGCTGCGCTCGCCTGGTTGGCTGCGCTGGTCCCCTTTCCTGTTTGGGTTTTGCGGTTAAACAGGATCCCCCGTTTGTTATCTGTGTGGTTCATTGCCAGCCGAGGGCACCACTTTGCCCTTGGGACTGGGGGGCTTAAACTGTCTCCTCTTGTTGGTGGGTTAGGGCCTGTTTATTCTCTCCCGAAAAACTGTTTCAAACCCTTTCGCAGGTTATCAGCCGTAGGATTCGTCCTCGGTTGGCACCGCGAACCCCATTTAATAACAACCCTGCAGGCGCCGTTTTCCATAGGCTACTGTAGGACTCATGGCGGGAATCACCGAGGATGGACCTCATGTGGTGACCGATGAGTGGGTTCTCGGCCAGGCCGGAATCTTGGACGTTGTGAATGACGACCAAGTGCCCGGACAGCCGATGTTTTCCGGTCCTGACTTTTTGTCGGACCACACCTTTTCCGAAGCAATGCCTTCAGGAAGGTCCAGTGCTACTCGCACTGATGACCTATCGTCTAATGCCTCAAGAGCTAATCGCTCTCAGGGTCGTGGGGCTAATCGTCCTGACCATGATGATTCCGTCTCAGGACGTGATGATGACGAGCCCGGTATTGCACCTGGAGCTCAATCCTCATCTTTCCCGGAGCTGATGAATATTGGTCAGTCCGAGTTTCGTGACTCTCGAAGTAGCAGTAGACCTGTGCCAACCAGTAGTATAGTTTTTCAAGCGCTCGGTAATCCCGAACCTGGTACATCCAGTGGAGTTGCATTTGACGTTCATCTGCCGACCGAATCCGGTGGGCTCGATTGGAGAGCCTCATGGCCCAACGACGGAAACATTTTTGGTATGGATTTTGCCGCATGGATGCCAGGGCCACCCGCCCCGTCATCTTTCCCGCAATTCCAAAGCCCAAAACGGGCTGCTGGAAGCGACGAATTCATGCTACCTTTGTCGATTGAGAATCTCAATCCTGACGTGGCCAGCCGTAACGTCAGGCCAAGGCCGTCGGTAAACCCGACCATGAGGAACATGTCCCCTCCCCCTGGACTTTCAGGATTTGAGAGCCCTAGGGAGCGTAATATCGTAGATAGATTGGATTTGCATCCCAGTCCAACCCCAAGCAAACGATCAAGGTCAAATTCGACTGGGTCGCATAGGGCTAGGGGGATGGATCGGGAAACTGCCCATAGGGTTAACCCCAGTACGCGGGACTCAGGACGCGGTCGATCAGGTGACCCAGCGTCAATCATTGGTAGAGATCCGCTAAACGCGGACACGTTGATTAACGTGCTTGATGGGATCGAAGCATTCCAGGGGGAATTCAATGGGTCGAATGGCCCGAATGTACAGCCTGTTCGCCCTACGCCCAATGCGGCTTCCTTTCTCGCCATTGACAACACAGACGGAGCTGATGTTCCGATTGAGTCTGAATCCATGATGGCATCAAGTTCCAATCACAACAACACTGTCAGCAGCGCTACCGATGTTGAATCAATGTCTGAGTCTAGAGCGTCCAATGCGACTGATTTGCATGACGTTGTCATTGCTGATATGAAGCCTGATGTTCCTATGCGGACTGATAGGCCGGTAATTCCCAAATTGTTTGTGACAAAGGGTCTAGGCATGCCACAGCCATCAGCTGTTCGTGATGCCAGAAGATCGGCACCGTATCAGAGTCAGTCTCCGAATCGGAGCGAATTCCCACGGCCATCAACGGCGGTACAAGATGATTTCAGGACACCTCCGAGATCTAATCCGATCATGGTTGATTTATCCACTCCTCGAGATCGCGGATCAGGATTTGGTCCTGCGAGTGAGGAGCAACCCAACGAGGTTGCTGATCTTGTAACAGCCCTTGAAAGAGGGAGAGTGGACTCTTCGGTAAGTGCGATTATTCATCGCCTGGTTGCTAAGGTCGAAGACCTCGGGCGTAGGAATGATAGAAGTGATCAATGCATCAAGCAGCTCTCCACTGAGGTTAGCTCGTGGAGGGCCAAATACGACCAATGCGTCCATGTGAGTAGCAATTGTACGCAGGCTGCGAACGCGGCCATGCAGCTGTCACAAGGGACTAAGGACATCGTGACCGAGCTTGGCCAACGCGTCAAGATCGTTTCCAATCGCATGATAAGCATAGGCGATGCCCTAAATGAGCGAGCTAGCTATGATGATGTTGCTCGCTCCATCACCCAAGTCCAAACTGTTTTTGAGTCTCTTTCTGATCGAGTAACCGGGCTTATAGCTCGTGTTGATATGATCGAGAGATCCCTAGTGGAGAGCCAGTCCAACCATCCTGCGATTGGTGGAGTAAACCTCAAAATCGAGGACCTGTCCACTAGGGTATGTCAGATTGATAGGATGATGCAGGATGTCGAACAATGCTGGACCAATAATAGGGACGGCATAAAGTGGGTTAAAGACCAACTTTATGAAACACAAGCCAACCTTGAGATAAAGTCAAGGGACTGCAAGTCCTACACGGACAAGCAAAATACTCATAACATGGCCGTTTCGACTACGCTCAACAGTAAGATCGAGCAAATGCTCGAGGTGCTGGGTAATACGGCCCAGAGAATTAACTCCCTCGAGTCAAGGCACTCGAACCAGGCGTCAAGTAGTGGATTGAACGATCGCACAGGAGGAAGGCGTGCCGCGCCCCGTACTCCGGATAAGCGGCCACCTCCACCTGGCCCTCCTGATGATGATCCTCCACCACCTCCTCCTCCAGATCGGCAAAGCCCAGGAGGAGGGGGGAAGAAGAGTGCTGCCGGTGGGAACCCTGGCGACCCTGGTAAACCCAGGTGTAAATACGTAGGTGATGGATATAATCACCTTATGGCTGAGTTTCACTGCAAAGGATGCAGAGGTGGTATTTGTGAGTATTGTTTCTCGTTCAAAGAGAACTTGTGTGAAGAATGTTCCCATAACGGACCCCGATGCGGTGTCTGTAGGGAGAGCTCGTTCCTGACCAAGGGAATTGAGTGTCAGTTTTGTAGGACCTACTACTGCACCAGACATTCCGCTGGGCAGGATGACTACAGGAGATTTGGATTTGTCCAGGGTCCCTGTTGTCTTGCGTGCCTTAGGGACGAAACTAGGAGAAGAAGGGATCCCGATGGTAACCGTGTCAGGAATAGATCTCCTGGAGGCGCGCCTGAGACGAACCCGACGCGGTCGTACTCGCCGCCTCTGCGGCCACCCGTTGACAGATTCCGTGACACTCCCACTGGGGGTCAACCCAACGCGGCTGACCTTCAGAGCCCTCCGAGGGCTACGCAACCCGTGCCCCTGGATAAACGAGAAACCGGATATTATCCAGGATTTGATCCCAACGGTACGAGGCCGAAGGATCCTTCAGGCCTTGAGCCGCCGACCATGCGTGGCCCCGATCCTCCTGACAAGAACTGTCGGATGTGTGATCGGGATATTCCTGACCCCAGCAAAATTGGGGAATGTAAGATATGCATGAAAAGGGCATGTGAGATTTGCATTCCGAAGGCTACTCGCCTTTGTCCTGTATGTGCACTGTCAATCGGTAGTTCTCAGGTTCCACAGCATCTTTTCGGGACTGGTGGCGGCGGATACAGTAGCCACCATGATCCGAACTGTACAGCTGCGACTAAATGCATTCCCATAGACCTCCCGCCAGAGCCCGACGCGGCTGGGCTGAGGGTATGGATAGCCAACATGAAGGAAGCTGTTAGCAATGCCTACAGCTATGATGGACTCTACGTCATCAATTGGCTAACTGAAGTCGAGAAGGCAAAGACCTTTGATGAACTGGATGGGGAATGTAAATACCACATCCTTGAAGCCAGGTTCAATGCAGCCATTCGGAAGTGCATCAAGACTGTTGCAATTATCGATAAGATTAATCGTCTCACCGAAGCCGCTCAACGCTCCAACAATCGCATCAAGAGTAGGCAGATCCTGTGGCTCTTATACGACCACTTAAGGACTGCAAATATCGGAGAGCAATCATTCAGGATAATTGAGCTCTCAAACTTGCGATGCAGTGTTTCATCTTTCTATACTGAAGAGGAGCGACTTGAAAGGTTCATCGCGAAGTGGGATCACATCCTTGCGGGTCTCGATGAACCGCTGACCGAGCAGGTAAAGCGGTCGCTATTCAGTGAGAAGGTTAGACACCTCAACTGTTTGGCTCATGATATCAGGGAATGGGATAGGAACATATCCAACCCTGATGTTTGTAGCTATGAATGGCTTCGTGCTCGTTGTAAGAACGAAATTGACCGCTGGAGGGTTCGTAAGAATCAGGTCAATATGCACAAAGACTTTTACGAACGATCTCAGTCCAGGGACAGAGCCCAGAAACCTGGTGCTCCTGGTCCTCCCGTCAGGAGACGATCTCCGCTTGGAGATTCCCATAGGCCTAATCGGCCTCCTAGTGATCCAAGGAAGAGGACCGGTAATACCCCAAGTCCTCATCGAAGGGACAAGTACTCTCCCAGGAACCGGGAGCATGACAAGCGGCGTACGCCTAGCCCTAGGGGCGAACCCCCAAGGAGGCCCAGATCTACGTCGCCCGGTGCTCCTGCGATTGATGCGTGCAGGGACTTCGCGCGTGGATACTGTTCGCGCGGACAAGAGTGCAAATTCGCACACACAAGAACTGGGAGTTCCGATGCGAAACGCAAGGAGCGTCCTCCCCTGATTCCAGGGTATTGCGCCCAATGGGTTTCCTATGGAAAGTGCATGAGGGATAAGTGTGATTACAAGCATGCAAAGCCACCTGAGCATTTGCTGAAAGACGCGAAGCAACACACTGCGGCCCCAGCGACTGAGTCTGCCGATGCGCAACCCGAGTCTGCTGAACCTACTACCACTGCTGACGACAGGACATATAGTCCTGCCCCTGATTTGTCAGCGGGTTTTTGAGAGGGGCGGGCCGTCACCCTCAGGCTATTGGGCTTGTTGCCTGTCCTGTTCATCCCATAGCCAAGGCATTTGAAGAGTATAGAGCTCGGTTTCAACGCCCTGATGGTCAGTGACCACGATTGGCGCTCGTACACTGCAAGGTACGTGTCCGGGCGGCCCGAATATCAGAGCTGTAATTCGCAGACGAACGATTCGTCTCTCGGACAACGCTCTGATTGATGATGTCGATTTGAGTGTACCGACTCGCAAATCCGTTTTATTCAGACGGATTCCTGGGCCAATTGACATTAGGACGGATTTCTATTACCTGCCCGGTAAGTGCGGCCAGTATAACTCTGAGCTCGCGAAGGCTGTGAGGATGAAGCTCACTGCTCGCAGGCTGAGTTTCAATGACAATTGAAATTCAGCAAGTTGAGAATATAAGGACACGTGACGAGCCTAGGCCGATCATGAATCGGCGGTCACATTCTCACCCCATTCACCCGGATAGATTGCGTCAACCTCCCGAGGTGATTGCGATGTCCGAGGAAAATGCTAGAATCCTAGCTGCCACTACTAGACAGATTGTACAGTTGCAATTAGGTGAGTATGTGCCTGATAATAGGTGGGCTCGTCGCCCTCGAATGATCAGGGAGAGTGTTCCTGATCAGATGCCTGCTATGCCTGGCCCACAAGTCGAAATCCGGTGGCTTGCTGACACTGGGTGTCCTTTCGACTTGGTTGGGATGCACGACATTCCTGCGCAGGATCATCGCCACATCAAGAATGGGCGAATCCAACACTCCTTGCAAACCGCAAATGGTGTTGCTGGGACTCAAGGTAGAGTTGATGCAACTGTTGAGTCACTTGACGAGGATATTGAAGCCTTCGTCATGGGTAATACACCCTCGATTGTATCGATAGGACGTAGGTGCGTGGATTTTGGATACAGTTTCCGGTGGGATGCTTTTGAGACGCCTGTTCTCATCTGCCCATCCGGGAGAACTGTTAGGCTCGACGTTATAAACAACGTCCCATACCTGCCTAAAGGGCCGGTTATGTTTGGAGCCCCGAACTTAGATGCATGTCCTGCGATACCGGCAATGCCCGGTCCAGTAATTGCCATGAACGATTCACTGTACCCTGCAGCTCCCTCTGAGGCCGACGCGCCTGACGAGGGGGGTGAAGTTGTTGAAATCAAACACCCTGAGGGCTACAGGACTGAAGCCCAGTTACGTGCTGAAGCTAAAACGCTTCAACACATGATGTCACATTTGCCAAAGAATCCTTTTTGCCCACATTGCCAACGCGCAAAGATGGAAAACGTGCGTTTGCACCGCCGGGGCGGTGCCGACGCGCATGAATGCACGAAATTCGGTGATATTGTCACTGTTGACACGATGGTGTTACACGGTTTAAAGGACCGTGGTGTGAATGGTGAAACGGACGCAGTCGTGTTTTACGATCTTGCGACCAAGTACATAGATGTACTCCCTGTTTTTAGTCGTTCTGTACCTAATACGGTAGAAGCCTTTCACAAGTTTATGGGTCCCGAACCCAAGATTGGTCTGTTATACTCGGACCACCCAGTCCTTCTTTAAGCGCTGGTTTCAGCACTGATTCGCGAATCAGCGCTGGTTTGACAAGGAAAAGTAGGGTTTTTGTGTCGGATCAGCGCTGATCCACTCGAGCAAGCGCTGAAACCTTCGAATAAGCGCCGGTTTCAGCACGGATTCGTCGAATCCACGCCAAGATGGCAAGGATCCAAGTTGACACTGATTCGACGAATCCTCGTCACGTGACAGGGCTTCGATGAGTTTTTGTTGGGTTGACACTGATTCGGCGGGTCAAACTGCAAACAAAAAACAGGAGCTTAAGCTTCCTTGGACTTGCGGGAAGGGATATGCACCAGGCTTCCACGGGACAAGCTGCAAGAAAAAAAAAGGAGCTTAAGCTTCCTGGACTATTTTTAATGTGTCAACAGAACGACCGTGCTAAGAACTCAATCACAATCAAGATTTGCAAGCAAAGAAGTCGGTGGGTCAAACTGAAAGCAGAGCAGGATCTTGCTCTAGCTTTACTTGGACTTGCTCAAGGACGGGAAACGTTCGAATGAACAGCGCAACAAACCAGATAATTTGAGTAACACTCTTGAGGAAGGAGCTCAGAGCATCCTACAACCCTCGTTGGAAGAAGAAGGCAGCTACTACTAACATGTACTGTGCACAGCAGCCTGCGACCTCGCACTGCAAGCGCTTCTTTTTTTCAACGCGGAGCAGACTTCAGTCTTGCATGGCTCGGTAACGCTGCAAAAATCTGAATGCTATTGTGGAACTTACGGAGCAGCCTCCTCTTCTTTTGTTAGCTTTCGCCATGAAGCCGCACCAGGACTCGTCTCTGTAAGTCCAGTACAAGCGCGGGGAGCCGTAGTCATGTGACTGATATTCCACAAGTTCCTGCAGCAGATGCAGCTTAGGCTTAAACTGCCAAAGGTTGTCGCCTTTGCCAGAGGCCCTTAGGGCCTCGTACATGAGGCAGAACCGACGACAGTGTGCAGCTGCAATCTCGGAATTATACTTGCCTTTCGATCCGGACACCCACAGCTGCAAAGTCCAAAGCTCACTGAACAGCTCAGCTATGGCTGACATTTCTGCGCTAGATGGGTCTGCCTGGTGCAAGCTTTTGGAAAGGTCGACAGCGAATTTGATGATGTATCTGCACTCTGCACCCTTGGCTCGAAGCTTTGGCTTTTTGTTCGTGCCTGAGCGCTTTATCATCTCTTCCGTCAGATTGTCTAGTCTCGAGGCAGGCTTCGATTCAGAATACCAGTCTTTCAGCAGCCGCCATAAAGCTGCTGTCCTAACATCTTTGTTAGGCCCGTCCAGGTAGTTATTATTCCTGATGAGCGTCCAGAAAAAGCAACCCATCACGTCCGCACCAACGCCTAAATCCACTATGTGCAGCCAGTCTAAAACCACATAGCTCAGGCGAAAGCCTGGCAGCTGAAGAAGCGGACTTACCTGAATCTGCTGATCCCGAAGTGACTGCAGAAAGTCGAAGTCTGACAGTCTCTCTTGGCGCCAGGGGGCAGCCAAGCTTGTGGACGTGTAAGCGCACGGGCCCTCGAGGGCTGCTGCGCATTTCCAGCAAATGCGAGGGCTGTTCCAAGCTGGAAACGAAAACAGTGCACGGAGAAATGGCCAGTCTCCTCGGACTTGTAGCAATAAAGCCCTGCATGCAAGGGTCGACCCAGCGGCCAAGTGCCTGCGGCAATCCCATTCGTCGCCATCAGGATCTCGAGAAAAGACAACTCCCAGAGATAGCATGCGGAAAGACCAAGCAATGACTTTCATCACAGCATGCCAAGTATTCGGCCCGACGTATTTCTTCGAGATGGCAGTTATTGGAATGCGGTCGCCGCTTGGGTGAGACAAAAAATTCCAGGATATAATCTCAATGGAGTCTTTTTTCGTGTAAGGAACTCCATCTCCATGAAGGCCAAGAGCCAAAGTATTTGATTCAGGGATGGACAAATGCTGGCACTCCTTCTGCAAAAGCTTTCGAATTTGGCTGTGTCCAGGATCTGTCAGCTGAAAAACATTGAGTGCTTCCTTTTGCACAATTGAGTGGAGAAGCTCGTGAGGCAGAAGAAATGGATGTTCCACAGGCTCTTCCTTCTTCGCGTCCGGGTTCCAAACTGGCAAAGGCCAGGAAAAAACATCTGGCATCTTACAGCCTGCCAGAAAGCGTCGCATCAGATCTCTCGCGTAGTTCTGCGGTGCTCGACCACGCGCGCCCACATTTGCCAAGTCTGCAGCGCTGCTGATGACTTCTTGATGGCACGTGCTGGCTAGCTCGAAAGTGTCTTTGGCTGACAGTTTGTTGGCAAGAAAGAATTCTCTAAGTTTACATCGAAACGGCTGCGGTGATGCTGCGGGCGCTCCTGTGGCTTCTGGCCTCGCAGGAGCGGATGGCTCTGTCGACTCTTCTCTCGTTTTCCGCTTTTTCCATCGAGGCACGTCTTCTGCGTCTCCCCGAACCATGACGACAGTGCTCACAGCGGACTACAAAGCAGGATCCTAGCTTGATACGTTGCATTGACAGATCATGTTGCACACACACACAGGCGCTGTCGGAGCAGCTACGAGGCGCATTAGAGAGAAACACGTTACCTAAGGAGCTTGAACAAAAAGCTCCTGCCAAACAAAGCGAACATGACTAGAAGTCAGCCCCATCATTATTTGCTTGATGGACACTCAGCACAACGCATCCTAGGAGATGCCGCGGGTCCTTCTTTTTGTGTCGAATCGCCACTGCGGCTCCTGTGCCATTATACCTGCCTCGAAGCTGCATGCACAAGAAGATGTCCAGGACCGAACTACAGGTTATCAGCCTCTGGAAACCAGCCGCTAGAAAAAGCAGTTCTCAGTCGAAGCACTGATTGGTTGGACCCATTCATTTCAAAGTGGACACTTGACCCTGGACCCCGTCATTTGTTGGTCAGCTTAGAAGCAGAAACTGCCAACTTGCGCTTGCTAATTTCTACTTTGGCAATTTGGTCAGTAGCGGTCTTCAGCAGAGAAGTTCCCTGCTCAACAAAGTCCTTGCCGCTCGTCTCATCCATGGTACGGGGGTTCGCAAAGCCGCACTGGATCAAATCGGCCTCCACCTTTTCCAAGAGAGCGAGCTCAGCCAAGCACAAAGCCTTTTCTTCTTCATATCCGTCGGAAGCGGAGCCGAAGAGCCCCCTCAGGCGCTTGAACGTGGAGACCAGGATCCTGACTTGCTTCTGGGAGTTGGCCAAGTTATTCTTGAGGTCCTCAGCAGGAACCACCCACATGTGCTCAACTTTGACAGCCGCGAGCTGAATGGAGGCGCTTGGACCGCTATCCATGTCCAATAGGGGAACTCCATGTTTTTTGGTCCACTTGGTCATGTCCTGCTCCCCCTGCAACGTGTCCATGTCTTCTTCGGCTTTATCCACCAGGGTCCCCAGGTACTTGTCAAAGTGGTACCTTTTGAGCTTCATCTTCTTGTTGGTTCTCTCAATGGCGTTGTTTTCATCCCACAGGTCATCGCTAGTAAGCTCTTTTAGCGTCGCCTCCAACAACTCCTTCTGTTCCTGGTTCTCCAAATTGTTGAGCTTCAACAAGGCCGCAACCTCAAACCTCAGATGTCTATGGTGCTAAGCTGGGGTGGTAATAATTCCAATGTGCTCCGCTGTTTAGTTTCCCTTTGGTACACTAGTTAGGCTTGGCTACATAGCACCCCATCAACATGATGGCATAGTTTGTGTAGCATTGTGGAGAGATAATGTCATAACACATATGTTTCCAAAGGAGCAACAATTGCTCCTGAGATCATGTCACAACACATAAGTTTACAAAGGAGCAACAATTGCTCCTGAGATCATGTCACAACACATAAGTTTACAAAGGAGCAACAATTGCTCCTGAGATCATGTCACAACACATAAGTTTCCAAAGGAGCAACAATTGCTCCTGAGATCATGTCATGTCACAACACATAAGTTTCCAAAGGGGTAGCAATTGCTCCTGAGATCATGTCATAACACAGAGGTTTCCAAAGGAGCAGCAATTGCTCCTGATAACATGATAGGTCAATAACAGCTCGTGTGAAACCAACCATTTCACACCTCAATGGAATTCAGCGATACTTGTTTGGGCGGCAAGCTGTCCAAAATGTTCATCGACATAGATTTGTTCAACATCAGTCTAACATGGGAGGGTTTGCGCATGTCACTGATGGTTGAACGGTAGGAGCATGATTGTTGTTTCAGGAGCATGTAATGCTCCTACATACCATGAATCACTTACTAATTTGTAGCAGAGAATGAACAATAAATGGCATGTGCAAGAGTGTTGCATACTCTGTTTTTTAGTCCAGAGTATGATACATCCAAACCGATGTTTGGAGGCCATAGGAAGTAAACCAGGTGGACAGTCAGAAACCTTATGGGGGAACCAATGTGCATCCAAGCAACTTGGTACCGTATCCCATCTGCGCACTGGATGTCGACTTAATTGAGGAGGTATGGGATCTAGTACGCGACAATGCCCACTGTTTGCATGACTTATCCTGAGACCATTCTTGAAGCAATTTGGCCTTCATCTCACTCTTCCGGGACAGGCTATTGTAGGCCTTCAGGAAGTCAGTTTTGTTCTGCAGCTCCTCCACTTGGGCTTGCGGGAGGACATACTCGCCACTTTGATGAGCATCAAGACGTTTTTGAGCATTGTTCAACTGAGTCTTCATGTTGGATTGCATCTTTCTTGTTTGAGTATCATCCACCGCATCTTCATCAGCCCTGCCCTTAGTAGAGCGCCTCCGCATGACCGTCTTGGTCTCATCATCTTTGATCACATTCTTTTTGGGAGACATTGCTCTACAAAAGAAAACTTACTACAAATACAAGCGCCTGTTCAAGATTGAACTTGAGCACAAACAAGCTTAGGTATAAGGAAATTTTCATGAACCAAGTGTTTCATTTAGACAAGGCCATTCCATATTGGAAGCAAAGGAGATGATATGACTCACAACTCCTACACGATTCAACCCACAACCCACAGACAATCAACTGTCACACCAGCACACAAGGGTTCCCAGGGATGTTAAATTGATGTTAAATTTTAACATCCATTTAACAACATTTAACATCAATTGTCATTTACTTTTAAAGCTAATTGGATGTTAAATGATGTTAAATGGATGTTAAAATTTAACATCAATTTAACAAGCATTCTCCTAGTTGATACCCATACTATTTTGTTTGGTGAAGTTCCCTACCAACACAGGAGCAACTTGATCCTTTTATTATTTGACCTAGTAATTAATATTTGTTGATGATCACACCCATCAAGTATCCCAGGAGCAAACTGCTCCTTCTGTTGATAATCACACCCATCAAGTATCCCAGGAGCAAACTGCTCCTTCTGTTGATAATCACACCCATCAAGTATCCCAGGAGCAAACTGTTCCTTCTGTTGATGATCACACCCATCAAGTATCCCAGGAGCAAACTGCTCCTTCTGTTGATAATCACACCCATCAAGTATCCCAGGAGCAAACTGTTCTTGCTGTTGATAATCGCCATCAATCAAGGATTATAGGAGCATAATGCTCCTTTTGATTCAACTCAAAACAACATTCATGCCATAACAATGTTTGGTTGTGTCATCCCGAACAATACTTCCGATATCGAAAACGAATTGTTCCCTCCCACTCTCTTTCTGTGGCAGCCAACTAGGCTTTCTTTTCCTCTCCCGCGATCTCCTTGCTGTGCAGGAAGTCTCCTGGCATCGGTTTACCCCAATCTTGCCTAACACAATGTTGGAACCATGAGATATTACTTTTTTTGTATGCACTACATCCATTGAACAATATCCGTATTCCAGTCGATCTTTTGTGAGTCATATATAATATGTTTATATCCCATCAACATCCATTTGTGATTGAAATGTCCCTTTGAAGTCCAAAGTGTTGGGTTTCATGAAAACTCTCTTACTTATTTTCAACTGCCTCCATCAATAAAACATGAGAGGAGCCATAAGTCTCCTGAACCAAAGTGTCTAATAGTGTTGTATCTTAATGTATCAAGCCATGTCTCGTTGGCAATACAGCCTTCCTTTTTTTTTGTCTACCCCTCCCTCTCTCTTTTGCAGGAGCTGGCAGCTCCTTTTTTGGGGGCCAAGTATAACGAATATATTGTTTGTATGCAAGTCCAACATGATATTGCAGGAGCTAGTAGCTCCTTTGAAACAACATCATGACATGTGAACATATCGTGTGCCATGAAACACTCATATTGTAATCAATGTTTTCAATGACATGTCAACCCCTCCCCCAGAACCTTTTTATCTCCATTGCATGCGTGCCACATAGACACCCTTACCAGTGCCTTAAGTCCGCAACCATTTTGGCTCAAAATGGAAGGAGCGTAGTTGGCCTCATCGACCAGCATGCGACTCCTGCCAGGGAAACAACAAATTTCAAAGCCAAGAATGATGGCAGACAATTACATCCATTCTTGCAAATCTTCTAATATCTCGAATGCACGTATGAAAGCCGGACTGATCCAATAATGTGAAACTAACATAGGATCCTGGTCACTGCTCTCTTCAATCCCCGGAGCCGCCACATCTGCAGGAGCTGCTGGAGATGCCTCAGGCATTGCCGGCATTGCCGGCATCTTAGGCGCCGCCCCATCATCGGCTGCCTGCATCTTAGGTATCGCCCCGGGCCCATCCACAGAAGCGGATGGCGCTTTAGGCCTTGCCGTGCCCTTAGGCACAGGTGGCGCGAGCGGCGCTGTCGGCGCCTTAGGCACCACTGCTGGCGCAGGGGCTGGCTGCACAACCGCATCATCGGGCTCATCGGGCTCATCGGGCTCCTCGGGCTCGATCGGGAGCTCCTGCGGCTCGTCGGTGCGAGCTCGCTTCCAGCTTTGCTGCCGGCCTTGCCACCATATGGGGCGCTTTTGCCCTTTGGTGCCCCGCTGCCTGCCCCAGCTTTGCTTGCCCCAGCTTTGCAAGCGGACACCAATGTCCGCGGCTGGCTGTGCGTAAATGCTCAGCTCCTTAGACAGCAAAGCAAAAGCCGGTTACATGATAGGAGCCAATGGCATCCTTTGTAAACGGTCGTGCTTGCAAACAGACCCAGAGGCAAATATGTTTTCACCCAAGCTAAGAAAAATGTTTCCGACCAAAACGAATTAACACATGTCACAGAAGAAAAGACAGGAGCGGGTCGCTTCCTTTGTCAGCCACACCAATATGGCCAAGTGAACAAACATTTGGTTTGTGGTGAGTAAACAATTAGGGGGGGTCGCGTTAACTAAAAGTATGCAATCCAAGGAGCGCACATCGGGTTCAAACAGCAGCCCTGTCGGACGTAGCTCTCTTGGCCACACCATAAGCAAACCCTAGTCCAAGCGGACCCTGTCGGCCACATACGCATGGCGGTGGGTCGCCACGAGGAGGGAAATATCGGTGGCGGCGGGGGCATCACGTATGCCGCCTGCGGCATCGGCTGAGGCGGAGGCTGCGGCATCGGCTGAGGCGGAGGCTGCGGCACAGGCTGCGGGGTCTGCGGCTGCTGCGCCGGCTGCGGCTGCTGCGGACTCAGCTGCCCTGCCCGCCGGGCTGCCTCGAGTATGCGCAGCGCAACCTCCACGCCCTCATTGGTCGCGCTCGATCGGGAGCTGGACGGTGCATTACCCATGGCTATACTAATAGCCCTTAGCTTACACCTAGCTCGAGCTCTACGTGACTGCCTGCATGCATGCTCAGACCCCCTTGGCGCGCACTACGGCACCAAAGCTTGATTCACGTTGATAATACTTGTTGACGTGGTCATGCTAGGAGCCCAAGGCTTCCTGAACTTCAAAGTGTCCAACGATCTACCCTGCAAAGAGTTCAAACACAATGAAGATGTGCAAGCAGATGCATGTAGGAGCCCAAGGCTTCCTGGACTTCAAAGTGTCCAACGATCTACCCTGCAAAGAATTCAAAAACAATGAAGATGTGCAAGCAGATGCATGTAGGAGCCCAAGGCTTCCTGGACTTCAAAGTGTCCAACGATCTACCCTGCAAAGAATTCAAACACAATGAAGATGTGCAAGCAGATGCATGTAGGAGCCCAAGGCTTCCTGGACTTCCAAGTGTCCAAAGGTCTACCCTGCAGAGAATTCAAACAGAATCAAGATTTGCAAGCAGACAAATGTAGGAGCCAGGGGCTTCCTGAAGTAGACATGTTTTGACTCAAGAAAACGAAAATCAAGGCCTATGTGGACAACAGACACGGCATAGCACTGGCCTGACACCCCCTCGACACGAACCGGGGGTCTCCTGTCTCGAGTCGCCCTCAAGCGGGTCACTCTAGTCCACGTCCTAGCGTTGGCAGGAGAGCGGATCGAGTCGTAGCGAGTAACAAACACAATTTGGGTTCGGACATATGTTTTTTTCAGTCTGTCCTGAGGACTATGGGCATGCCCGCGGTTCACCGCGAGCTCTCGAATGGTCAGGCTTTTGTCCTTGACCTCCTCGAAGGACATGCTGGGCAAGTCCAGCTTCATGAGCTCAGCACGCACGACGGCTATGAGGTCCTGGTGGTTTGCCCGCCGCGCCTTGCTGATTCCGCACAGGAGACGCTTTGTGCCAGTGGCGGGGTCCTTGAACTGCAAGTACGACTGGTCTGTCGCCTGAGTGATGTAAACCGAGCATGTGTCCTCGGCACAAGCCGGCTTTTTCATTCCGGCCGGCTTTTTCATCGCTGCCGGCTTTTCCGTTGCGGCGGCAGGGCGCTTTTTTGGGCTGTCGATCTGCTTCGGCACCTCTGAGGGGTACTCTGCCCCATCTCCAAACCTGCCCCAGAGCCACGGAGATCCAGGTTTCTGGAACATTTCAGCCGACTCCACTGAGTTCGCCTGCAATCTCACCAGCAGGCCCGAGCAGTGGTCTGTGTAGATGACCGCCTCTTTGTCGCCCAACGAGGATTTCCCTGCCTTGTCATCAGAAGACCCCGGCTTCTCGAGATCACTGGTCTGAGTCAACAAATCCACCACCGAGTGCACCGACTCCCTTTCTGCCAGCTCTTGCCAGAAATCCTGCAAGCTCTCCTCGGTGGGTTCTTTCTCATACTTCCGGGGCAGCTTTGCTGCCTTGTCTGGGAGTTCCTCGGTAGAAGTCAGCGCTCGGTATGGGCTTCCAGAGGCAGTCTCCAAAATCTCCTGGATCGCTGGCAGCTGGCGCTTCTGCGTGCTAACGTTACGGCGCTTCGTGTTTACGAAGCTGATCATGTCCAGCAGACTTTGCACTTGGGCTTTAAGGCCACGAGGGCCCTTGTCTTGGAAAAGCTTCTTCTGGTGGAGGTGGTTGAACTTTTGAAGGGGCTGCTCCAACTCCTTTGGATACCAACGCCGCTGGACGCTGAGCAAGCCCTGCAGCAAACTCTTGTGGATCTCCACGCCTTCCTGAGTGGGCTTGCCAACTGGAAAGAGTGGGTCGGTGCCCTGGATGGCAAGAGCCAAAGCCTCTGGGGCGACGCGCTCGCACAGGAGAACATAGACGTTGTGCTGGTCTGACATGTCCCTATATGGAAAACCCTAAGTGGGGGGACACAGCTACAGCTTAAACCGAAAGCCAGCTTGACGACTCATGGCCAGCGAATCTCCTGGGACTCCAAAACAAATACCTTATGGGCCTTGCGAGCACGCGTTCTTAGGAGCCTGCGGCTTCCTGCTTTTTTTGCTTATGCTGTTAGAGGAGCCCGAAGCATACTACTCAATTGCGCCAGCACAAGATGTGCCCGATATGGAAATGGCAAGACATGCCACGCAACGAAATGTGCTGTTGGAGGAGCCCGAAGCATACTACTCAATTGTGCCAACACAAGATGTGCCCGATATGGAAATGGCAAGACATACCATGCCACAAAATGTTCTGTTGGAGGAGCCCGATGGCATCCTAATCAACTGTGCTAACACAAGATGTGCCCGATATGGAAGTGGCAGGACAAGCCATGCGACAATTCAACGAATATACTACAAACATGTGCAGCTGACACCCGTCGGTTGACACGGATCCACGTCAACCCGAATCCTCGTCAAGCGTTTTTTAGACGAATCCTCGTCAACTCGAATCAGCGCTGAAAAAAACGAATCCTCGCCATCGAATCCTCGCCGGAAGGACTGGGCAAGCCAGAGAGTTTCTTGCGGCTACTCGCCGAATGGCTTGGGTGCATCACATGTCCACACCCGGAATGCCAAAGACGAATGGCATCATTGAAAACAAAGTGAAGCTAGTTCTGCATGGAGCAAGAGTAC
Organism: Effrenium voratum; assembly: GCA_963377175.1. Lineage (NCBI taxonomy): Eukaryota > Dinophyceae > Suessiales > Symbiodiniaceae > Effrenium > Effrenium voratum. The sequence continues at coordinate 227,633 of CAUJNA010003693.1, read as the reverse complement.
TCCTCAGACAAGCCGGCTTATCGCCAATGGTGGCCATTTGCCGTTCGCGCATTTTGCGCGGCCAGAAATCTCGAAAATCGAGGTGAAGGAACCGCATGGGGAAAGAGAAACGATGACAGGGATTTTCCCGGTCAACTCATCCCATTCGGATGTCTTGTTGATTTCAAGCCAATCGCGCCAAAACCGCGTAGGCTCGAAAAGGGGGGGCTCAAAAACGCCTCCGAACGGGACGACCATCACAAAGCTGATGAAATTCCTACAAAAGATCACTGGATCTTCGATGAAGAATCTGGCAAACTCGTCAGAGTGCACGTTGAACCTAGGATTAAGCTATTCAAAGCTGACAGCGTTGATGCTCCAATCGAGCATATTCGTCTCACCGCTGACCGTGATACATGGGTTCAGTATGATGAGGAAAATGGAGAAATGATGCACTCCGTAGACTGGAGATACGGTCCAGATTCCACCAAGGAGCTAAAAGCCCCGTGGACTGGCGAGACGTATTTCACTGTAAAGCCAAAAGAATTTGACCCTCTTGAGGACTCTGATTACGAGCCCGAAGGAGATGATGAACTAGCTGATGATTCAGGGCCGTCCGATCACGGAGAGGACGAGTACAGTAACGTGCCCGCTATGCCGGCACAGAAGATTGACCCTGCATCTAAAGCGCCCAAATTCGGGCCAGTGTCGAAGCCTGGGATTTTCCTGGGTTATAGATTAGAGCCCGGTGGCCAGTGGAAGGGCGACTACTACGTTGCCGATCTTGAACACTTTAGGAACGGATTTTCCCGACCCAGTGTTCATCAGGTCAAAAGAATTTGGCGGAACCCCGAAGAGGGATACGTTTTTCCCATGTTGGCCGCCTATGAGCGTCTGACTAGGGAGGTCCAGCTCCTAGATACTGGAGAAGGAAAGGGTCTTCCCAAAGCGGATGCTCCCACTCAACCAGACAGCAAGCTCGATGCCGTTGGTCCGGGTACTGATCATCCTAACGATGACAGTGGTGATCCCGTTTTTGATTCCGAAGCACCTGCTGATGTTCCTGAAAGGGACCACTGGGTGCGTGATGAAGAGTCTAAATCCTGGCACAGACATCATGTCGATGCTAGGCAAGCCTTCTTCGGGGATGATAGATCTCCGCTGCCTCTAGGAGGCCCGTCCCAAGCGGATGTGGATGATTATCGTGTCACTCATCTAAAATACATTGACTCTACGCAGCAGTGCATCCGTGATGACAGGAGAATCCTGAACCCAGGACATCGAGTCAGAACTCAAAGGTTCTGGACTGGTGTGACCATTCTGTATGATAAAGGGCATGCTCCCTCTAGGGCTCCGAGGGTCACTCTGACCAAGTTTAAAAATAGGCTAGACAAAGTCAAAGACCTCGATGCAGGTGAGCCTAAAGCCCACACCCTACACGGTGATGAGCTTGATTATGAGCAGAAGGAGGAAAGAAAGGAGAGGTCCTATTCTGGATCTGGTAAACCCAACTCCATTTCTTCTACTGACTGGAAAGGTATGTCCGTCGGTATGCGAAGGATATACATCGAGGCTGAAAGGGAGGAAGCTCTGAAACGAGCGCGTGCTGGCGAAGCCGCATCCTCCAAACCAGCTGGACCCGCTTTGGTAAAGCGGAGATTGTTGATAGAATTTGCATGCGAACCTGACTCTAAGCTCTCCGCCACAATGCTGGAACAGGGGGGTGACGCGATTCGCGTACACAAAGAGTCGTTCGACATTTTAAAGAATAAGGATATGACCAGATTGATTGAGATCGTCGATCAGAATCCTGGTTGTGACTTATGGGGCTCGATCCCGTGCGGACCGTGGAGTACTTGGCAGTATGTTAATTTGTCTCAGTACGGTCCCGAGTTCGCAGTAGAGCTCAACGAAGCTAGACGAACGTCGATGGTCATGTTTGCTGCTTTCCTTCGTGTCGCCAAACGCGTGCGCTTTAAGGGAGGTAGAATTGCATTCGAGTGGCCGAGGCATTGCCTTGGTTGGAAACAGCCATTTATGAGGCGTCTAATCGACGATCCCGACATCAGGTGTGTCGATGTTGACGGTTGCGACTTGGAATGCAAACGTCCGATGGTGTTCCCATCAGGAAGCAGTGGCGGATCGCCACTTCTTGCCCTGAACTAGCCAACGAGCTACGAGGGCGCACGTGTAGCCACGAAATAGGCTACCCCCACGCCAGGATCGAGGGAAGCCTTACGCCCTTGACTGCGCGATATCCTATTGGGATGTGTAAAGCCGTGATTAAAGGTCTTTACGGGCATAAGCCCTATGCGGCTGCCCCTGCTACCTTGAGCGAGGAGGACGACGCTCCTGCTGCGCCTGTTGAGGTAAAGGAGGCCGATCCGTGTGCATGGAGGCGAGACAAGGATGCCTTGCTCGTCCACATGTTGAACAGTTATGCAACTCTCCCTACTCGGCAAACGCCTGGCTCTGCGGGCTTAGATTTAAGCTCGTGCGATGAAGTCATCGTTCCCGCTAAGGGAAGTGCTCTTGTGCAAACTGGATGCGCCTTTACTTTCCCAAGCGGAGTTTACGGTCGCATCGCACCGAGATCAGGTCTGGCAGTCAAGCACATGCTAGACGTAGGTGCAGGAGTAATTGACCCTGATTTCTCAGGAGAAGTGAGAGTGATGCTTTTTAATCACTCTGACTATGAGTTTCGAGTTCAACCTGGAGACAGGATCGCTCAACTCATACTCGAGAAAGTCATGATTGTTGATGCCAAGATCACCGTCAAACAACCCGACGTAACCGTCAGGGGGGTTAATGGCTTCGGCAGTACCGGCGGGTACCCTGCTGGTCCCGCCATAGGGTTAAATGGAGATCCTGTTCCGCCAATGCCCATATCGAACAAGGCTTCGGGGCATCAACCCAACCTACAGGGCATACCAACTTTTTACGCCTGTGTAGCAAGGCCTGTGACGAAGAAGGAGCAAGCTGGTAACGACAAGGCGCGTGCAGCTCTCCTCAAGGAGTGGACAAAGCTCCGAAAGTTGGGAGGTTGGGATGAGTTGAGAGTTAGAGAGTGGAAGAAAGTTGCTGCCGAAGCGCGAGCAAATGGCAAGACAGTCCATGTAGGAAGAATTATTGACATATGTGTGGAAAAGAATCATGAACTCCCTGAGGATGATCCTAATAGGAAGTACAAAGGGAGAGTAGTGTTTGAGGGATGCTTTGTGAGGGACCAGGCAAATCACTGGGCCATGTTTTCCGAAGCTACCTCATGCCCGGCAACAATGGCCGCAGGCAAGATGTGTGATGCATATGGCATGTTGCCTGGTCACGCACTACAAGTCAGTGATGGCGAATCCGCCTATACCCAAGCTAAGCTACTGGGTCCCACGACATGGGTGCGTCTTCCTAAGGATCAATGGCCGCAAGCATGGGTAGATGCTGGCTATGACGATCCGGTCTGTCCGTTGATTCTTGCCCTATACGGGCATCCTGATGCCGGCACGTTCTGGGAAAAGCATTGCGAAGCAAGGCTTATTGAGGTCGGATTTATCCGTGTCCCGGAATGGCCGAGTGTGTTTTATCACCCTAAGTATAAGCTTTTTCTTGTGGTGTATGTTGATGACTTCAAGATGAGTGGCCCATCCGCTAGCCTATCGATCGGATGGGACCTCATTAGTCGGGTAATTACGATGGAACCGCCGGGTACCCTAAAACGGCATCTGGGCTGCGAGCATGAGTTTGCTGCAGCAGATGTACAGGGTTTCTTCGATCCTCGCACTGCTTGGACTGTGGATCATCCACCATCCAAGGAGATGCCTGACATTCGTTTCGGAGAGAAACGACTTCGAGCTGACGAGGTCAAATTCGACCCGGTTCGGGTGAAGATCATCAAATATAATGAGGCGTGCTTCATGGAAGCATGCGTTGATAGGTACAAGGAGCTATGCCTCCCCAAGTACCCTAGACCTCTGGTGAAGGCTGAGACGCCTTTTCTGGATGAAAGTAAACTGGAGTTTGATGAGAATCCCATCAACCCGGAAGTAGATCAGCTGTTTGGGCAGCCGTCTCCTTGCCCAACAGACGTGATTGCTGAACAGCCCGGTGTCCTAGGCGACGCTGCAGCTGCAGTTCTCATGAAAATTTTATATGGTGCTAGAATGGGTCGATACGACCTAATTAGACCTGTACAGGCTTTGGCCAGTCGAATCACTAAGTGGAATCGACTGTGCGATAAGAAGCTTCATAGGATTATTTCCTATATCAACTCCACGCTAGACCTACACCTATACGGATGGGTCTGCGATAAGCCTAGTGACATTGAAATCGTCGCTTACTGCGATGCCGATCTCGCTGGAGATCGTACCGATTCCAAGAGTACATCTGGTGTCCTTATTTGCCTAGTCGGCCCAAGGACATATGTTCCCATTACCGCAGTTAGCAAGAAGCAAACTTCGGTATCCAACTCGACTCCCGAAGCGGAGATCGTTGCACTAGACCATGGCGTGGCCAAGGAAGGCATGCCACTTGCACAGCTTTGGCAGTTTGCTATCGGTCAAGGCACCGGTAAGCCTGTCACGGTGAATTGTATGGAAGATAATGAGGCCGCACGCCGCATCATTATCACTGGGAACAACCCAAACATGCGATATATGTCGCGTACTCAGCGAATCGACATTAGTTGGCTCAATGAAGTCTACAATGAACAGATTTTTCGTTTCGTAGCATGTCCATCGCATTACCAAGGCGCGGACATTCTCACCAAAGCGTGTGTAGACAAGGTGACATGGGGTAGGAATTTGCAGACTTTAGGAATGTTTAATCCAGGATTCCTGGAGAAATTCATTAGCCATCCCACCCTCCCTGTCGTAAAGCCTGCTGCACCTGTTCTTCCCCCAATTAGGGGGGTACGCATGGAAACCGATCAAAATTCATTTTTCAACAAATTCATCCAGCTAGCTGAATCTGGCCGGTCATTAAGGACATGCTTTTTATGCCTTTTTTTGTGTGCTTTTTTTGGACCGAAAACCTTGTTTTTTCGCGTGCGCGTTCTTTGTCAAAACAATCCGTTTTTCGGAAGTGTTTTTTTGCCGAAAATCTTGGGGAGGGAGGGGGGCCTTGATGTTTGGACAATCCGGTGGCTCTGAGAGTTGTTTTTGCTATGTCAGCTGGTAGTGAAACTTGGCGCACGTGCTGCCATGGACATTTACGGGGGTGACGCTGACGAGCTCGCGCATTGCGTGGCGCTGCATGTCATTGAAATGAAGATTGACGACGAGAGTATTGTCAGGAAATGCAGCCGGGTCCTGCGGTTGATCATGGAAAGAACTGGGCGAAGAGCCGCGATGTTTCCTTTCGCAGTCGTTCTTGCTGGTATGGAGCGCGCGCTGATTTCGCCATTGCCTTCTGATGATATGGACAGGGAGCCTCTTGTGCGGGATTTGTGCTCTCCAGGCTCTCCAGGACCAACGCAACTTCCACGCGTCACTGCTGAAGAGCGGGCCTTTGTGGAAGAGTCGACCCAGGTTCTGCACGTCTTGAACGAACTGGCCGACATTGACGGACCTCTTACACCATTGGGGATGCTGTTGGACGATGCTTGTTTGACTTTGCGTGAGCTTGTTTACCCTTGAACTCTGACTGAACTTGCATCTAGAAAAGCAGCCTTTCCCCTGAGAGCCCGGCTCAGCTTAGGTTTTTGCTTTGCCTGAGAAGTTTGGCAACTCCTGAGTTTTACAAAGCACAAGGAAAAGCGTGTCTGTTTTGCTGCCAGCGTTGCGTGCGGCTCAGTGAGTTTTCGCCCGCCGCCCGCCCATTCGGTTCAACTGGCTCAGCTTCGGTTCGGCTTCAACTCATTGTCCAGCTTTGCAACCAAAGCTGGCGAAGCCATGGCATCCAGGTACTTGGAGGAGGGCTCAGCTGGCATTGTGCGGGGGGATTGCCTATACAAGTTGGCGGAAGACATCCAACGAATCACTTGCGGGCAACCAGACAAGATCCCTTTCTCGATGCTCATCAAGGTCTGCGAGACTCTGGGCCCTCTGTACCAAGACAACCGGATGAACTCCAAGATCATCAGCAAGTGCTGCGCCACATGCACTGTGCTTGAACACTTCTTCCGCCACAAGACACCGGTGACTGATGTGCGCTACAAGGACGGCTTGTGGATGTTTGATGAGTACGAGATGCTGCGGCCGATGAAGGGGAAGCTGAACAAGGTTAAGCTTGACGAGCTGCGCGCTCTCCATGACCAAATGTTGCAGGTGAGCGAGGCCCTGGATGTGTGGGGCGGTCTTGCCGCTGGCCACGATGCAGAGTGTGTGTTTCTGGCCATACTCTGGCCAGTCCATGTCCTGATACAGGACTTGCAGCCGGTGCTTCGAGAGTTCACATACGAACACACTGCGGCAACACAGTGAGTGTTTGGGCTGAGCTTGAGGGGCTGCTGCAGCCTGAGAAACGATGTGTTTGCTGCCGCATGCTTGTTTGCAGGCAAGAAAAATAGCACCTGGGGCAATACTTGTCAATTTGAGATGCTTTTTGTGCAATTTACTTTGCAGCGCTCTGGTCCAAACTGGCCTTTTTTTAGGGGAGCCATGATGGAACAGTCACCTGCGTTGCGCGCCATGACCGAGGCTGGGGCTCGACGACGGAAGATCGAGGCATTGAAAACGCAAATGGAACACCTAAAGGAAGAGTTGCAGATGGTGGTAGCTGTTGAGATCCTGATGAGGCAGGAGTACCACAATCTGGATTCGGCGCTGGACCTCATCGAGGAGTTCCAAAACACGTGCAATGGCAGGCAGCAGCTGTTTATTGATTCTGAGAGGGGCAGAGACTTTTTAGGTTGAGTCTATGCGCAGGATGTCGCTCCGCATGTGGCAGACGGCAATTACGACGGTCATCGATCACAAATTGTGGCAAAGCACGCAGGAGCTGGAGAAGTTAGAGTCTGAATTGCGCCGGCGATAGATGTCCCATGTTTATACTGCCGGAGTTCCACGCAGCGCTGCTGCCGCGAAAACCAACTGCGTGCCCGCAGTTGGTTCTTGTTAATGGCCAACCCCTCTGCAAATTCCAACAGTAGCTTAGTCTTGACTTTACACGTTTCGGGCGCAAGGTCGGAACAAGAAAAAGACCCTCTTACGCAAGGCTAATGGTGGTAGAGCTGCAGTCTTCGATTCGTGCCTGCGTTTGCTCGGGCGCGCCTGTGAACAGTTGGAAACATGTGTCAGGGATGCTGTGTTCATGTCGTAATGGTTGAATTGCCCGCCGCAGCTGTTAAGGAACATCTGTGGAACATCTGCGGAAACGCAGCTGTCAGTCAGACAATGCCGGGGAATTCTGACTGGCAGGCCGTGTGCGATGTCTGCGGATGGAAATGCAAGACCCCGTTGTTCAAGAAGAAGGCCTTCAAAGACAGCGGTGTGATGGTTTGCGGTCAGAACTTTGAGGTGATTTGCTGCGTGTGCCTGCTGGAGGGAAGGCTGAGGCTGGCCTGCAGCACAGCTGGCGCTACACCAGGGATGAGGCCTTCAAAGTTCGGTCCGAAAATTGCGAACCGCCGATGTGTACTAACTGGGTGGGCGCCGTGTATGATCGCTTGCCGCCATCATCGCAGGCATCCTCGGCATGGACCAGCACCTCCCCGCCGCCGCCGTGGCTGAGTCCGCCGCCGCTCCCGCCCGAGGAAGTGCTTAAGGATATCTTGGACGAGCTGACAGGGGTGCAAGGCCGTGTCAACAAGATAGAGATGATGATTATTAAGCTGCTGAATCAGAAGAATGAGTCCAAGGAGACAATCAAGCACAAGGAGACAGTCTTCGAGCATCGCTAGACGCAAACTGCGGCCACGCAGTCTTGCCAGTGTTTCACTTGAATTGCTGCCGCAACAGTCTCTTCGCACATTTTGCAGCCAGAAAAAAAAACGCAGCGCAATGCTTTGTCAATCCATGAGCAAGGGCCCGCCCTGGGTTGGCTGTGCAGCTCTTCGAGTAGGGTATGCAGTCATCTGGTAACACTGCACGACTTTGTTTTTTCGGTTGTGTTGTCGTTGGCGACAGCAGGAATTGCCCTTCGCCTCTTCAACATAAAGCTTCCGCAACTCCATGCGCACCACATTGTTGACAAAACTGCAACTAGAACCAGCTCTGCACCCGCAGTTGAACAGTTGCTGTCGAATGATCTATTTGTTGGAGCTCCTTGCCTTGGTTGTTCAAACTTACTTACTCAGGCTGCTAGTGGAAAAAAACAGCTCTCAAATGTTGTTGCCGTTCAGTGATCATGAAACACAACTGCATCTCACACTGCTTGCGCGCCAGCCTTGGCTTCAAGCAAGGGCAAAGCAGATTGAAGACTGCTTTGGCAACACAGCAGGACATGCCGCGACATTCCGACGAGTATGGCAGTGTGGCGCTATACTTGTTCATGAATGTCAATTTCGACTGGCATGTCTTGGCGCACCGAAGGTGCAGCGGGTTTCTTGCTACACCTGCTGGAAGCATAGTTCCAGCAGATCTTGTCTACAGGCATGGTGGAAACTGGCAGGAAGATGCGGCCAAGAATGCCGCCTCCGCCTTAAGGGAACTGGTAGAAGAGGCTGGGTTGCAGCTGGACTCCAGCGTCGCGGGCCACTTTTTCACGCTGGCAAAAGACACGACGCTGATAAACCAGAAATTTCAGGACAGGCTTGGGAAAGTGCATGGGGTTGGGGCGTGTGAAAAGCTGCATGTCCCTGTACGTTTGTTCTAACTATTGCAAACACTGTTCAAGCAATGCCCCTGCAGGAAGGCAAGCGGAGAAACGTAAACCACATCAATTTCGGCTTCGTCTTGCCGTCTTTCTTCCAAGATACACTAGAGGTCCATGGCCCTCAACGCATTGGCAAACCCGAGCTCCTGCCACACGGGATGGCCAATGTGGATGGGGTCTCAACAAAGCCGCTCGACCAGAATTCCGGGCACAAGTGGGTGACGGTCAATACGATGCTGAGTCATCGCGACCTCTATGACCTTTGCAGGACTCCGCTTGCAGACTTCCTGGACAGAGTGAACCAAGCCGCTGTGGCAACACAGCGGCCATCACACAGGGCACTGGAAAGCATTGAACGACTGCCGCTGAAGTCGGTCCTCATCGCGAGCGAGATGCTGGCGAATCACCTGAAGCTGTCGCATGTGGCTGGCACAAAGTCATTGGAGTTGGCCACTCCATTGGTGCAAGCCCCGTATGATGTCCTGAGGAACAACATCGGGAGATTGACCAAGCGTTCAAAGTGGGAAAATCACGGGAGGAGCCAGAGCAACCACCCCCTTGCAAAGGACCCAGCATTGGTGGAGATGATGGTGCGGCACTGGGCGCACGTCCACGGAGTCTGCGACTCTCTGGGCCAATGCCGCCATTTCCCCCAGGAGACCTCCAGAAGTTCTGGCCACATCGAGTTCGATTACTTGCAGTCGGACAGACTGCACTCTGCGCAGTGGCAGCGTCGTATTCAAGACATCTGCGGAAACGCAGATGGCATCCACTTGCACTCGGTGGTTCACGGCACGTACTGGGAATGTGCCCCGGCACTCCTGAGACAGGGAAAGCTGACTGCGTCAGATAACGACGCCGGGCTGGGGGCACGCGAGTATCACGGCCGAGGAGGCCGTGGAGTCGGAGTGCGCCTTGCCAAGAAATTTGTTTTTGGTAATGATTCCTGAATGTTTAGTCCTTGGTTGTTGTAGTCTTGCCTGTTCGTGCCTTGCCGACCTTGTGCGCCAAGGTACACAGCAGAAGACTGGGAGCACGTCTTCGACCACTACGCGTGGAAGACAAATGTCTTCGGCAACAATGTCTTCTACGCTTTGGGCTTCCAGCTTCTGGGCCACACCCCCAAAACGATTTTTAACATGCATCGTGGCACTGAATTGGTGTGGAATGCGGAGGATCTCGTGATAGTGAAGGTGATCGTGAGGTATAACATGCGGGTCCAGCAGGGCGAGGCGTGCTCGCGGAATTTCCAGCCGCAATGCCGCCTGCTGCCGAATGAGTTGCAGGGGCGCCACGTGGAGGTGCCCGTATACGAAAAGATTGCAGCAAGCAGGTGGCACGACTGTGCCCACACCCCTCACTGGGAAGAAGACTCTGTCCCACGCAAGGACTTGTTCTTTCAAATGGACTATGACAAGGTGAAGAATCTCACACCCTTGAGCTGCTGCTTCCCCTGGGCTCCTCAGCCCACCAACGTGAAGGCAAGAGCTGCTGCGTTCACCGCTTGCTTGGATAGGCGGATCCCCAAGCAGCCTTGCGCCGACGCCAACTGTGGTGCCGAGCATGGAGCAGGAAACTCCAACTCTGCAGCCGGAGGAGCCCACTGTCACTCAGCTGCCGGAGGAGGAGTGCCAGCAGGAGCCGGCAAGCCCAACTCCGTGTTTGCCCATGCCAAAATCAGCTGCGGCGACGCAGCTTGACACTGAGCAGGAAGAAGTTCCGGCCTGGGTCAACTGTTCACCAAAGTCGCCGGCTGACGACATGCAGGAGGATGATGATGACGATGGGCTGCAGCAACAACTCCAGCGTGCGGAGCACCTGACAATGACCCTTGAGCGTGTCAATGTTCGTGATTCTGACTCTGAGCTGAGCGGAATCTCAGATGAGGATGATGAGGAGGAGCCGGATGACAAAATGTCACAGAAGGACGAGGACCAAGATGAGCACCCGGACCAAGATGAGTGGCGGTGGATGCCGCTTGAGTCAGGTCGATGGCAAGGAGCACAATTGCTGCGATTGGAGAGGCAGTGGCAGGACGCCGGGTTCCCAAAGCTCGGCACTGAGGAAGGCGATTGGTTCCACGCACAAATTACAGCAGCGGAGACGGCCTATGTCACTGCGACAGGCATCTATGACAACATGCCTGACCCGGATGGTGGAATTGCGGCGGGGCTATCCAGGACTCGACAGCAGAAGACGCGGTCGCGCGTGAGAACAAGGTTCAAGAGATCCCGAGTGATTGGGCTGCCCTTCAGAACTCGGGGAAGCATGAAAGCGACAAAGAGACTGGCGCCGGTGCACAGGATGCACTCTAGCGGCACCTACACATACACACAACGGGTCGCTGCTGGATACATTGGCGCGCAGTTCCGCCGGCTGCCACGGGCGCCAAAATTCCCCACGGGCCAACGCTGGTACAATTACCGGGGACAATGGCTGAAAGTGACCTTCAACGACGGCATTGAGTGGTGGACTGATGATCCCTGCACAAAGCAGGCGCTCGCTGACGTAAAGGACTGGTTCCTGGGCCTCGAAAAGGTCAAAAACTGAACTGCGTCGCCGCAGTCAGGTTTTTGGAATCATTGCTTGCGAAGCCTGACGGCTTCGGAAGCGGTCGCACTTCAAGCACACATGCAGAGGTAAAAAGGGCTCGTCCGTTTTGCCTGAGTGTTTCTGTCGTGGCACAGTTCATGTTGCGGCATCGTTAATCGTTGATCACGCCTGTCGAAACATGCTCAAGTTGTAGGGCAGCTGCTGCACCGACTGCGGCAACGCAGTTCGGATGGCGCCATGCCTTCTTCCAAATGCGTGATTAAGTGGGGAAGACTGTTCAAGTGGGCAAAACTGACTGAGTCGAATGTGCAGTGCCGGTACTGCAAGTGCTTCAGCCGCTCAGTGGAAGGATTGCGAACAACGCAATTGAAACAACATGAGCGTGGAGTACTGCATCGGTTCCGACGAGCGACAGCGCTTGGCTGCAGCCCAAATCTGCCAGCACCCCGTCAATGGACACCTTTCTGGGTGTTGTGGAGCGCCGCTTGAAAGGAGAATCGCTTCGAAAATCTCCTCTTGGCCGCTACAAGGAAAAGAACATTTCATGGTGCTTGAATGAGGCTATGTTGGACATGGAGCGGAAGAAACTTGGGAAGTGCCAGGTAGCTCTGATTTCGCAAGATGCGCAAGGGCCGATGCTTTCTGACAGATTTGCCTGTGTGTCAAACCGCGCTGCGAAACCGCAGCGCGGTCAACTTGAACTGCATCAAGGCCTCTTGGGGCTCTTCCACGGCCAAATTTGCGGCGCCCGAAGGATTGCCAGGACAACGCTGCGAGTTGCAAAAACTATGTTTCAGGCTAGAAGAAAACCTCCGTCTGGGTGGTGCGGGAAGGCGCCGACATTTTACAAAATGGCTTGGCAGCATTTTCGCAGAAGGGTGGAACCTAGGCGGCAAAGCTTTGCTTGCTCCATGTTTCAAAACAAAATGCTTGTCCCTGACGCTGACGCTGCTGAGGAAATGTTTGCTTCGGATGCGGCCGCTGATGAACTGAGAGCCGGCCGTTTACTCTCACTTCGGGACCACTTTCCTGCAGAGACTTTTCCAGCTATGAAGATTCGACTGCGCGACAGCGCGCATGCTGTCCAGCGGCAACTCAGCGCAGTCCTCACGTGTTGCATTCCCAGTAAACAACCCTGCGCGGAACGGACAACTAACAGACAGCTGCCTTGCTGGCTAAGGTTTGCAAAGAAATGGCATCTTGACGAGACGCTTCAGGAATACATGCAGCAATTTATATCTGGAAAGGAGTCTATGACTGCGCTAGGCTCAAAAGTGGACATGTTTTAACACACATGCCGCAAGTGTGGCCATAGTGTCTCGTCGCGCTAAGGTTCGGCACATGGACGCCGAATTTCTGCGTCACAGTGGCATGAGAGACTTGCAGTCGGCCAAGCATCGTCATTCTTCTCTGCAGACGCCGATGGGGCGATTTATCCTTCTTGCGGATGCGTTCTTGGCCACAGCTCACGAGAGACTTAGTAGGCATCAGGCTTGCTTGAGTATGTCGCCATTTCAAATAAAAACTGTGTTGCAAATCTAAGGATATTGCGAGTAAAGACCAACGCGAAACCCCGAAGGGTTGCCAAGAAGTTCCTGGAGTCTATATCCACAGAGGTGTACCTGCAAATGGCTATGATGGCTGACGCTGCTGATGAGGAGATCAGAATTTTACGCAGATTTGACAAGAGCCAGATGGACATGAGTGCAGCGCAAACCTGCTTGGCAACCTTTGCTCAAAGGCTGCATGTGCTCTTCGTGCAGAAAACAGCCACCTCCAGTGGTTACACACAGCACGCTTCTAGACAGCACTGAGTCGCGAAGCCCGTGATAAGTTTTCAGAGCTTCAAAGACTTGATCTGACTGCCAGGTGCTGAAGTGGCTGGAAAGACCTCAACTGGGCGCTGGGCACAGGAGTGTGGGAGGCAGCGTTTCGCCGATCGTTTTCAACAGGTGCTTTGCAAGGATGGCTGCATGGCTCGCCCTTGTCTCGCAGACCATCAAGACAGAGTTTCCTGAATTTGAACTGATCCACAACTTGTCAGCCTTTTCGCTCAGCGGCCCCCAAAAGAGCGCTGCGGAAACACAGCGCTGTCTTCTGCGGCTCTCCCAGATGTTCGACGCGAACTCTAAGCAGCTCGATGAACAGTTCCAAGACTTAAAGCCTACTGCCCAACGCCACCGACCGGTTCTGAGTTTGTTTAACGGTGCATATTGCTTGTCCTGCTTTGCTTGTCGCTTTCCAATGCTCTGCCCAGGAAAACAACTGTCCAAGTCGGAAGAGTTGGGTGATTTGCAAGCCTGGACCTTGGCAGAGTCAAGTGTCAGCGGCCGCTGCCCGGACATGTCTAAAACACTTGCCCGTGTCTTGCTGGCATCGGCGGCTGGAACTGCGCAGAGCGAGCGTGACTTTGCAGATATCAAGTACCACACTGCACGCGACAGGGCTTTCTTAGGCCCTTACTTCAAGGCGTTCGAGAGGCGGCTTCGCCAGTGGGACAAGAACAGTCTTCGTGGTGCAGTTGCTATGCTTGCCCAAAAAAGGCTTCGGCTCTGAAAGATCATCTGGGTCCGCTCGCAAACCTAAGTTTGTTTCCGGTCTTCGACTAGAAGCAAGCCGGCAGGACGCTTGGCAGCACATAGCTTTTTTTAACTTGCCGGAGTTCGCTTTGCACACCTTGCCGGCCAAGGCACGAACAAGAAATCCTGTTTCGGAAGCCGCGTGGATAGCTCGACGCCGGAAGAGTGTGAAGCGATGCTTAAAGCTGAACGATGCCCCTCGGGACATGCTGCGGATGAGCAAAAGTTCCCGCAAGGCAGCTGGAAATGCAATTTCCACCAAGCACGAGGAAGCGACCAAAAGTTGTCGGAGCTGAAGAAAAGACGGTGCTTTCAAGCTCAGCAAGACGACCTGCTGCTGCGGCAAGAGCAGCTTCGTCCAGCAGAGCACAGCCAATGCTTGGAGCGTAGGAGGAAAGCTGACCACCAAGCTCAGCTCGAAAGCTCGCTGCGGAAACGCAGGCGGAGTCAGCCTGAACTTACAGCTCTGGCCAATATGCGCCTTGGCGTTTGAATTTGCTTTTGCGCCTTTGTTCTTGCAAGTTTTCTTAGGCGATTGCTCGCGAAAGAGGAGGCAGACTCTACTGACTTGCACCAGAAACTCCACTCTTTGGGTGCCCTGGTGGTCAATGATTATCTCTTGGCTGAAGGCGTTGTGGTGAACAATGTCGCAAAACCTGGCTCTCGAGCTTCATGGCTAATGCGACTCTCTGGTGGTCTTATCGTAAGCCAAGCTGCGATCAAGACCGGGTTTGGGCCTTGGGTTAAATACAAAGGGCCAGCCAAGGGCACCCGAAGACATGTGCTCATTACGCCATCATTTCGCAAACGTCATCCGCGATTCGCTGTCTTGGCACAAACACGCATGCAAGAGCTCAACTGGAAGTGTACGTGCGGGCCTTGGCTGGCTGTGGCACACTTGTCGTCCTGTCCGTGTCCCGTTTGCCTTGTTTGGAGCGGCGCGCCCCTGGTAACAGAACTGAGGACAAGGCTGCCACCTGGGTGAACGCAGCCAAAGCTGCCAAGACCAAGAAGAACTATGTGAGTGTAGGACTTGTGCAGGAAAAGTCCTGCTGACATCCACAAAGATGTTCAACGCCCATACATTTGTACAGTGGGGAGCTCTTGGGGCAATAGAGCGATTCTGCCTGGGTCACAGCCGCCAATGACGAGCGTTGGTCGCTGCACAGAATCTGCAGACTGGGGAAGAGGGCTGCCACTGCCTCGCGTCATAACAGAGAGAAACACGTCTATGCGATGGCTCGCTGTCTGATGACGGAAAGTGCTTCTTGAAGCGCTGGGAGTTAAACAGTGTACAAAGCCATGGGGGGGTGGGGGGAACCTTGTCCCGGCTGATGCGCGGGTCCGGTCAGCCGAAAAATCCTCCATTTTGTGGGAGTTTTGTTTGAGCGCTTTCTGCCACGCAAGCCTGGTTTTTGGTGTTGCTCCCTGTGTCTGCCAAATGAACAATTCTGATGCATCAGAATTTTGGGCCCCTGCGAGTTCTGATGCACTAGATTTTGGGTCCCTGCGAGTTCTGATGCACTAGATTTTGGGCCCCTGCGAGTTTTGATGCACTAGATCTTTGAGTCTAAGTCGTTTATGCTTTTTCAAACGGGTCCTCGGGCTCTTTTGGGCCCGACAGCCCGAGTGCCGGGGGGTTCCGAACCCCCTGGCACTGCGAGTTCTTATGCATCAGAACTTGCAGTGCCGGGGGTTACCCCCCCATTTTCGAGTCCCAAGTGCCGGGGGGTTCCGAACCCTCTGGCACTCGGGACTCGAAAATGGGGGGGTAACCCCTGGCACTGCGAGTTCTGATGCATCAGAACTTGCAGTGCCAGGGGGTACGGAACCCCCTGGCACTGCGGCTCAAAATCGGGCTGACCTGCTATTTGTTTTGGGGGGTATGGGGGGTATGTGCAATTAAGCCCCAAGCCGAGACTACTACGTCTTGTTGTCTGTTGTCTGGTGTGCTCATGTGTTCTGTCTGCCCGTCAAGCCGTTTCACGCTTCGCCCCGCAGCCAGCTTTCCTCCAGTTGCTTCTTCAGCTGACTTGCTGCGTTGCCGCAGAAAGTCCGTGAAGCATGGGGAAGACATCCTTGAAGGTGAAGAAAACTGGCATCAAGAAGCCTCCTCGCGTGGAGAAGGTGGAGTCACATTGCCAGCGCAAGTGGCCAATCATGCTTGGGAGCGACTGCAGCGGCATGGGAACTGATGTTGTGGCAGCGAAGCAACTGGGGATTGAGTTCATGGTTCAGTTTGCCACCGAAGTGGACCCAGATTGCCGAAAGGTGATTCTTTCCCACAAAAAGGGACCGAGGAGTCTTGGATATGCTCTTGGAAATGTTTGCGAGAAGTGTGACTTGTACACAGCTGGGTTTCCGTGCCAACCATACAGCAGACTGCCAGAACAAGTAGCTGTTTTCAACCGAGTTTGTGTTACTTTCTGTTTTTTTGCACATAGGTCTTTGCTTAGTCTGCTCCTTCCGAGGTACGGCGGGCGTCGGGCAGGGGAAATGCGACCAACGTGATTTATCAAAGGCTGTGGTGACCGCGTGGATTTGTGCTGGAGAATGTGACGGGCATCCGGAATAAGAAGCACAGGAAGCACTTCAACAAACTTCTGCGGCAGCTCAAGGAATGTCGGCTTCCTGGGTCGCAGAAGCGGGCCTATGCTGTGAGCTGGCGAATGGTGAACAGCCGCAGTTTCGGGCTTCCGCAGAACCGGAAGAGGATCTACATCATGGGCGCCAGGAGGTCCACGCGCAAGGGTGTGAAAACCAGAAAACCAAATATGGTCCACTCGCTGCCTGAAAGCAAGTTCGCTTGCCTGGACGACTTCTTGGAGAAGGGGCTTCCCAAGGTGGACATCAAGAAGCTTTGCAAAACCAAGCGGAACAACATTTTGGCAGGAAGGAAGAAGCTCAAGGCGAAGGGTGTTTGGAATCTGGACAGGGACATCATCGACGCAGGAGCCGGGAAAACTTCCGGCAGGTCACCTCGGGCTATGTTCCCACAATCACATGTGCACGAGCCTCCGGCGACAACTTCTGGCTCGACAACGATTCTTGTCCAAACCAGATTTAGCGAGTGCAAATAATCAAGTGTGGCAAGTTGCGCAGCCCGCAGCCCGCTTACAGCCTGTGCTAAGGAAAGTCGCTTTCTCAGCCTCAAGGAGCTGGCGGCTTTGCAGGGATTCCACAACTTCCGCTGGCCCACAAGTGTGTCCCGCGCCAAGAGAGGCAAAATGGTGGGCAACGCCATGTCGGTTCCTGTCCTGAGGGAGGCAATGAGGGCGGTGCTCACGGCAGCTAGGTTGATCCGCTGGGCCTAGTCACTGTGGAGCCACAGTTATTAAGACAAGAGCTGCTCCTGTTTAATTTGCTGGGACGATGGCCCTGCTTTGGGTTGGTGCTCCGCGACTGCAACAATTGACCGGGGTAAACAAAAAACGGAAGCGTTGCTGACGCGGATCAAATTCGACTTTTCACAGAGCGTGGCCCGTGCTTTCAGATTAAGGCTCATCCGCAGTTTTTAGATTAAGGTTCATCCGCAGTTTTTTTTATTTGAGGCCCCCGGTGCCAGCTGCGTAACCGCAGCGAGGTGCAGACTGCTATGGTTCAATCAACATCCTCGGCAAGCTCAACCCCGGTGCAATGCCGGAACATAAGCGCTTCCCACTACGATGACGTGAGGAAGGCTTGGGAACTCATTGTGGGGCGCGGGCCTCAGTAAAAGAGATGCCATCAGTCAGTACTGCTCTGCTGCTCAGGACGGATCTTTTCAGGGACCTTGAGTCAATGAAGCCCTTAACGATCGAGGAGGGCGGTCGTCAAGACCCCTTCGACAATCGCAAGTTGCAGTCCATGATGGAGGCCTTGAAGGAGGGAGATTCCACTACTGACCAGTACATTGCAGGCAGCAATGTAGCGTGGGTTAGCTGGTCATGGTCTTCGACTGCAAGTGTGCCAGTGTACAAGAGCAGCGTAAAGTGGATCATGCACACCACGTACAAGAAGCCCCAGCCTATAAATTTGGTGGTGGCAGTGGATGACTTGTTTATGGACCAGAAAAATGGGCAAATGAAGAGGATCAGTCCGGAGGAGGACCATCACGCCTTCATCTTGGCCACAGCGAGGGACTTGCAGCAAGACAAGTTCCAGGAGGGTGGCGCCGTCGCTGTCTTGGCCCCTAAATACATTACTAGCCAAGCATTGAGTTGCCAGCGCAGGAATGGAGAAGGGCATGGCTGTCTTCCACGATCGATTGCCGCTTCAAGCCCGGGCTGAATTTGTTCTGGGAAGCGGCCAAGCAAAGGGTGGATGTTGGGACCAGCTACGAGACCATGTACTACAGCCCTGTGCAACGCATCTTTCAAATAGTGTCCTTCAAGTTGAATCACGAATCAGCTTCCAAGACCAAGCTGACGACTAAGAAGCTTTTCGAGATATTGTCTGCCAACTTGACGGTGACATCGGGGGAGGCAGTGACGCAGTCCTTCCTCGAAGTCTTGATGGCTCTGTGGAATTCCTTGCTGAGCGACACTTCTTTCCGAGAGGAAGTCCTGCTTTCTGAGGAGCTCTTCGGAAAGCGAAGTCCCATCAAGTCCATATATGTGTTGCGAGACCTTGCCACTGCTTGCAAGAAGCAACCGCCTTGCGTGAAGTGGGTGTTCGATGCCCTCATGGATGCGGCGTTGAACAAAATCTTCAAGCAAGGCGAGCTCAACCCCCAGGCGTTGGCCGGCAAGAACACCCGTGGGAATAATTCCAAAGGGCCTGACTCCTAGCACTGCTGCTTTTGGCTTAGGTTTTGCCTTGATTGATGGGGGCGCACTGCTTCTGAGGCTGTTCCATATGTGGGCATGGAAGTATGACCTGAAAGATGAGATCCTGGACATGCTGTTGGCTCACAAGAGCCTGCCATGTGAGGACGCAAAACGCATCCGGGAGAAACTCTCCACTCAGGAGACGTGGCGCAAGGCAATGGCTGGTGGCCTTCTCTTCTCGCGGGAGACGCTCGACAATATCCCTGACAATGAACTTGACCCTAGCATTTTTGACTGCAATTGGCGATTCAAGTGTCGCCCATGACATTGTAATGATCTGGACATGGCGCCGAGGCAAATCCGTGAAAGTCGTGGCCAACAAATCGTGGCTGGGGGCGCTGCAGCCAGCCAGTCAAGAGGCTGCGGAATTTCTGGCAGATCTCATTTACACCAAGAACTACGACGAGAAGGTGAAGAGCGTGTTGCACACCAACTTTGACGTGAATGCCCTTCTCGAGCGCGAGGTGCTCAAGCCCATCTGGGACAAGCTAACCAAGAAAGACGACAAAACGGCTGCGGCAACGCAGGCGGAGTCAGCGGACGAAGGTGCTTTGGATGACGCCGCCCTTGTGAAAGCCGTCATCCGCCTTTCAGAGCCCAATGAAGCCAAGGCAACTGAGGCTGTCCATGCAGTTGAAGCTCTGAAGACTGAAGACAAAGAGTTTCTGCTAGAAACTGAGACAGCCGCCAAGGACCTTGTCAATTCCCTTTTGCAGGTCGCGGTGGCTGACCAAGAGATTGACAAACTCATCCTTGCTTTGTCGAAGGTGGAATTCCTAAAGACGCGAAGCCAGGAGGGTTCCCTACTTTTCATTTGGGACGTTGAGCAGGCAGGAGAGCATAAAACCGACGCTCGGAGGTCACCCCCTCCGTTTCAGAAAGAACACTTCGAGAAAGTGGTCAAGGGCGTGCTTTTTGCACGAAACAGGCAATCCACTTTGACCTTTGACGACTCGGACGGGCCGCCTCCCCCAGACGCTTCGGATGTGTTGCCTAGCTTATTAGATAAGCACAGGACGCGTGCGCCGTCCATGCGTTGCTCATCTTAGGTTCTTGTTCTTTGACGGAGGCCGGTCAGGCCTGCATTCTCATTGGAACAACCTGTTCAAGGGCATCGGCGTGACTAAGATGTGGAATTTAATCCACAGTGAGGCCTCGACAACTGCGACCAGGAAGGCCAGGAATCTGTCAGGGACGGCGATTGAGCGTGGGGCCAGGGCCTCAGCGTTTTAATGTGATTTCCTCGGAGGCGCGGGGGCTGATAATGAGGTCAACGTGATTAACTTGGCAGAAAAGGTCTTGGTGACCACCACGGATGCGCAAAAGCTGCAAGCTATCACGGGAAGCCGGAAGAACCTACATTTTGAGGGGACCGTGTGTTCAGATGCTGCGCCTTGGATAAACCAAACAGTGCGCGGTTGTTTGGCGCGCTCAGCTAGCGCCCCTTGTTTGCGTGCGAGTTTCTGAGGTCTACGGGGTCCCCCGGCATGATTTGGCAGGGCTGACAAGGCTGGCACCTGTGTTCAAGCACGAGTTGCTTGGAAGCTTCCGCGTGGCGGGTGCACCGAACAACCAACAGCGAACAGATGGAAGTGCAAAGGACAACGTGGCAGGAGAACCGATCACTTGGAATCCAAGGCATTCGCACATGATCGAGGAATTGTTGCACCGGTATCGGCCACGGGCTGTCACACTCATGACAGCAGCAGAGCCTGCGACAGCCAGCGTGATTTTGACAAAAAAAATTCCAGTGACAGCAATTTGCTCCTTGGCTGCGTCGCAGTTCGAGTTTGGTTCTGGTGCCCAAGAAGAGCACGCCAGGCTCTCACAAAAGCACGCCAAGCGGTTCAAGGCCCAGGTCTGCACACAGCTCCTCGCGGCGATGACTGACCCTGCCAACGACAAGATTTTCAACGCAAAGCTGGGAAAACTTTTGCACCTTCCGCATGCGCAGAGCAGCAGCGCCCCTGAGCCTTCCACGTCCACGGTGACAGGCAAGAAGCGAAAGTCGCGGGGAGGTGCCAATGCAAAGCCGAAGCCAAAGAAGGCTGCAAAGATGAAGGCGGCTCCGAAGAAGAAGTCGGAGAAGTATCTGATTGCAGAAGACGAAGAAGACGAAGAAATTGAAGATGAAGAGGACGTCGAGGAGGAGAATCTGAGTGAAGACTCTGTGGGTAGTGATGACTAAACAAACTGTGGTGCCACAGTTTGCGCATTCTTTTGTTTAGCCAGCGCATGACAATAGTGATGATAGCGGGACATGTCTGTTGGCAGCGAAGCAATCACAGACCCAGGGCAGATTGCAGTTCGGAGCGCTGGGAGGAAAATGGGATAAACACGCTGCTGCAATTGTGAGTGTCCTGTCTTTTGAACTGACAGTGCACGGAGAACCATTTGCAGTCCACGACCTGTGCTCTTGAGAGCCCAACCATGAGCCCCTCAAGCCAGTAAGTAGCATTGCAATTCATGAGCGGCGGCATCGAAGAAGGCAACTTTTTCCCGAGCCTGAGGAAGAACGACAATTGCGATGAGCCTGACTCTGGCAACCAGGAGGCTGAGCCTTCCATCGAGCAGCTCTTCGGCGAGGCGGGGGGATGGGATGATTCTGATGAGCCGGAGGACGAGAACGAAGATATGAATGAAGAAGAAGAAGCAGAAGAAGAAGACAAAGACGCAGGAGAAGATCCTCCATGTCCAGTAGCGAAGGCCAAAGCCAAGGCCAAAGCCAAGGCCAAGGCCAAAGCCAAGGCCAAAGCCAAGGCCAAGAAAGAGCCCAAAGCCAAGGCCAAGGTCAAAGCCAAGGCCAAAGCCAAAGGCAAGGCCAAAGCCAAGGCCGCGTCAAAGAAAACCACAAATTATGAAAATACCCGAAAAGCTTTCTTTGACAACGCTGCCGAGAACGGCCTGGATAGTAATGCTGCCCGGAACGCCTGGCTTCAGAGCACAGAGAGGAAGAATGCGATAGCTTCAATGCCAAGTCCTGAGAGAAGGCGACGCAAATTTGTGAAACCTCCTCCCGCTGATGATGTAAACTAGACCTTGTGGCAATGTCTGCTGCGGGCGCGCAGCAGACCATGGCACCGCGTGATGGGCAATGAAACAAAAGAGCAAGCATTGCGTGTTGGACCTTGCAAGTTGCGACTGTCCTTGAAAGTTGCGATGTTGTTGATTGATGTTATTGCCCTGCAGCTGTTTTCGCTTCACATCTAGAAAACTGCGCGTCAGCCCCACTTCCCACAGACATTATGTCGTCATGGTTGGACGGCGTGGGCCGTCAGGAGGCACGGTTTCAGCCAGGCGACCACGCTTGCTTGGTGACGTGGAAGTCCAGCTTCTTCCCGCTCTATCAGCTTCATTCGGAGATACTGGAAAAGTTGGAGCAAGCCATCGTGTTTCGCAAAGGGAGCCCCATCTGCAGGGAGGAGTTCAGGGATCTGCGAGTGTTCATTCATGTGAACAGCGACGATTATCTGGAAAGACATTACACAGAGGAAACTGCAGACTGGTGCAATCACGAAACTCGCACGTCCTCAGTGCAGCAGTGGATCGAGCATCGGCCTTGGGTTCAGCTGGTGCAAGGGCCCACGAAGAACCTGATATGTGCCATCAACGAGTACAAGTGGAAGCATTATCAGTTGCGGTGTGTGGTGTATGACATTCAACGTGCCCCTTATGGTGGAGATTATGGGCCGATTGGCCATGCTTCCTGGGAGAAGCGCTTCATGATTTGGGGCTGGCAGGACGAGCTCGATCGCGTGCCTGACCTGGTTGAGTGGTCCCAGGACTATTCCTCGATACTTTGCCTGCCAATCAGTGACCCCGTGCCAAAACCACGGGTGATGCTGAAGGCCCTTCACAGACGAGACGTTGACATGATTCGCAGGTTCATGCCACTTTCTCTCTTTCCTGGCAACGCCATCTGGCATCCTGATGACATCGAGCAGATCACTGCAGTAAAGCATGAATCTGATGCAGAAGGAGAGGACGCTGACATGCAGGTTGAGGATCCGGAGTTTCTATTGGTCGACACCGCCGACCAGGTCCCTGGCACCGAGTGCGATCAAATTGGCCGTGTCCAAGTTGGACCCATCATCAACAATTCGCCATGGCGCCAAGATCAGCGCGCAAAGCAGCGTGCTGCCGCCAGCTGCAAAACCAGTCACTGTGTTCTCCTCTGAGTAGAGACTGAGACAGGCCCGCCGCCAGCCACAACGCACAGTGTTTTTGAGGCTGAAGTTGTGTGGCCTTGGATTGAAAAAATTGCATCGAGCCACGGAGTGTGGTGTTCGCATGTGCATGAGCACTGCTAGGCTTTGTTGTGGTGTGAGTGCACGGGCATTGCTGCTGCTTGTCGTCCTGCCCTTGACTTGCATCGCCGCAGTCATTAAGGCCCGAGTTTTGCCGAAGGTTTCCAAACGAACACGAGAGCACGGTGATTTTCGGCAGTCGGGCTGACCTTCGCGCAGAGCGGAAACGCAAGCGTGATGAGTCGGGGGACTGGGACATGCTTAGCCACCCAGACTTGCGGAGCATTCTGCAGCAGAAGGAGCGGCTTGGAAACATTTTGATGAAGTATTACCCCACGCTCCTCCATTTTCCTGCGGATGCCATGCCTGAGACACCGCCTGTTGGCAACCATTCCTACACGGTCAAGCCTGCAGGATGCTGCAAGATTATGGTTAAACTGGACAACTCAAGCTTTGTGGTGAAAGGCCTTGGACAATCACAGAAGTTTGGCTTCGGGATGAAGTTCTACGTGGGGAGTGCCGACGATTTGCCACTGAGTGAGCGAGTTTTGCCAGGGCTTGTCGCAGTGGCTTGGGCAGAGGCCCAGGTCCTGGCAAGGAAGTGGCAGCAGAAGAAAGATTCCGAGCAACCTGATGTCTCGCCCAGCTGCGATGCAACAACTGAGCCATCCCCCCAGGATGCCTCTTCCGGAAGCGAAACAACACTGGCTTGGGAGCAGTTCAGCCCTGATCGACTTTGACTCCAGTACAGATTGGATCAGGTGTTCAAACAACTGCGCCCCCGCAGTTGGATGCCTTGCTGTTTTCCCAAACGGTGGTGTTTGCAAGCTGCAATTGCTGCTTGCTTCTTAGCAGCAACATGGTCGGGGAGACATGCAATTGACATGTCGCGGGGAAAGCTGAGAGTCTGAAAAAGGAGCCCGCGTGAGTTTCAACAGCCACTGCGTGTTCATGTGCATCAGAAGGCCAGCCATGTTGAAGCCCCCCGAGTCACTCTGCGCAAAAGATGAGGGGGTCACTCTGCGGGGCAGGCGGGATTTGAACCCGCGGCCTCCCTACCAACCCGTGTGTCCACAGGTTGGTCCGGGCACGCTGCCATTGCGCCACCGCCCCTTGCTCCCTCTGTGGCAACTTCGGGGCCTGAACCCGGCCCAAATTTTGAAGAGCCAACACGGAGAGTTTTTCCAGCTTGAAAACAATTTAGAGCCTGAACCCGGGGCCCAAATGGAACAGCTTTTCGGGGCCCGAATCCGGGACCCGAATGGAACAGCTTTTCGGGGCCCGAATCGGGGCCCGAATGGAACAGCTTTTCGGGGCCCGAATCGGGGCCCGAATCAAACAACTTTTCGGGGCCCGAATCCGGGACCCGAAAGGAACAGCTTTTGGGGGCCCGAATCGGGGCCCGAATCGAACAACTTTTCGGGGCCCGGGGCTCTTGGCTGTGGATGTTTCTCCAGGGACTCTTTGGATGCCACTGTTTCAATTTGCACATTTGTGTCCACCAGCCATCTTTTCGGAGCCCGAATGGTATACGACTTTTCGGGGCCCGAATCCGGGACCCGAATGGAACAGCTTTTCGGGCCGAATCGGGGCCCGAATCGAACAACTTTTGGGGGCCCGGGGCTTGGCTGTGGATGTTCCTCCAGGGGCTCTTTGGAGGCCACCGTTTCAATCTGCACATTTGTGTTCACCAGCCATCTTTTCGGGGCCCGAATGGAATGACTTTTTTGGGGCCCGAGCCCAGTGCCCGAATGGTAGTTTTTTTCTTGTGGTGCTTGAATACTTTGTGCAAGTTGGACTTTTTTGTTTTTGGGGGATCTAAAGCTTGACTTGCCGGTAGTTGAACCTTTCGACCATTGACAAACTCTTATGGGCCAGCATTGAAAAGATCTGGGCAGGGGGTGGACTCTCGCTACTTTCTTGGTCAAGCTCCAGCCGCCTGACTTCACGTCGCCGTTGCCAAAGGGGGCGTGCCATGGTTGTGAGAATAAAGAGCGAGCTGGGGGAGATGAAGAACACCAAGAAGCTGCAGGCCGACCCCGTGAATGTCAAAACTGCAACAAAGAGACGGCAGCTTGGAATAACAGTTCAGTCAATAATTGTAGTATGTGTTTTATTATCTCTTCAACTGTGTTCTTGAGCCTGCCCAAAACATCTTTGCAAACTGCACTGGGCCAGGTACGAGAACAGCCGGCGCTGCAACATCCGTGTGCGACTCACCAAGAAGAACTACTGAATCTCCAAAACCATGATGAGTTGCTTGCTGAAGTAGATCGGCTGCGGCTGGACAATGACTCCATGAAGAAAGAACTGGATTTCTGGACCAAAAGCACTACCATGGGTGCACGGGACTGGTGTGACCGTCTCCGCCAGGCTGAGCAGAAATTCCGTGAAGCAGCTGAAAAGAACGCGCGGCTTGAAGAGGCCCTGCGTGATTTAAACAGCAAGTTGGACCAGCTTGCCCTTATGACAAACTGCGCTCGCGCAGTTTGTTTTGAGGCGAAAGCAGCCAGGGCCAGTGCCTGAGGCAAACCTGGCAGCTGCCATATGACGGGGTCTTTTCCATTGGCATGGGGCAATGCCGGAAAAAAAGAGAGCAGCTGCGCGTTCACGGCCTTTTTGCTTCTTGCTTATCGGCTGCTAAGGTGGCCAACGATTGTAACCAGTAGGCTGCCAAGTTCCCCTGCTGCATGTTTCTGCCCAAGCGGATCCCGCCCCTTCCCTCTTGACTTTCTTCTTTGGGGTCCTTTTGGCCATGCAGCAACGCAAGTCAAGTTCAAGCCACCTCGGAGTAAGAGCGCATCCCAAAATTCTCCCCCCCCCCCCTCCCTCCCCAAGATTTTCGGCAAAAAAAACACTTCCGAAAAACGGATTGTTTTGACAAAGAACGCGCACGCGAAAAAACAAGGTTTTCGGTCCAAAAAAAGCACCAAACAAAAAGGCATAAAAAGCATGTCCTTAATGACCGGCCAGGAATCCAGCTATATGGTTTTTGACATAGTTGAGGATCGATCAAATGTTTGCGATACGCGAAACATTTTCGTCGATTCTGAGCTTGGCATAACGCCTGAACCTCAGTTTGGTAGATGGCTTACCTACTTTGTTAGACCGGCCAATCTTTGCCCTGTTATCCCTAGACGGGGTACAATTGAAGGCTCCAGACCTAACATTTTGTTGTGCAGATATAGCAGTTTGATCGATGCATCCACGCGAGGGACTTGGAGCAAGATCAGGCGCGCACGTGACCAGGTAGAGCAGTGCCAATCATGTCTGAACGACTTAATTGAGCACGCGCTGAACACGAAGTTTTCCGTAGGCATTTTCATACAGCCGAATACCTGGATTGCTAATCGCGATATTCTTGTCAAGCTCGTAAACCGCTATAGCCGTGTTGTACACTATTGCTCATGTCTTGTAAATAAGGATCATGTGCATGCATTGACATTAATTTGCATTTCACGACATGTGAACTCTTTCCCAGTTTTCAAATGCAACAGGATGTATCGCACTACACGTGTTGATCCTCTTGTGCATGACTCAGCTGTAAAATATGTGACCCGCGCTGCCCTTCAAACAGCCTTGAGTTAAGTAGGCTTGATGGACATCATTCACGACAGCATTAATCATGCTGACTAACAACCGCAAATTCGCGACATTAGTTCAGGCACATTCGCCTCAATTAGCTGGTTTGTGTTTATGTCAGTTTCCGCCCGGGTGGGCATGTTCATAGGATAGCTTTGCAGTTTCCTGTGCAGTGGTGTAGTGGGATCGTTGTCAATGCACGACTGTTTATCATAGGCATGACCATATTCGGTCTTACACCAGGGGAAATTGCCCCTTCATACTGATGCAGTTGACACCCAAGGTTTACACACCTTTGGGTGTGGGAGGCATCCCTTAATCGGGGAATCTTTCGTTGTTTATTTTGATTTGGTGTCACCCTACCGCTTCCCGGGCGCAAACTCGCGCCATGGCAGCGGCTGCATCCGCGGCCAGCGGAGCGGCGGGCGCTGCCCCGCGTTCGAGAGGTTCGTCTTTGGCGGCGCGGCAGCAGGCGGACTATATGAACCCGAACTGCGCCTGCACCTTGGGTCCGCTTCCAGCGGAAGCGAGGAACGCAGCCAATGCGCTGTCCGATGAGAGGCCTACTCGGCTATCGGAGAATCTTAGGATTTGCTATCCGCACTTGACGGCAAAGTCCGATCAGTACGGTAATTGTTAAAACCCTCTAGGCCCCGTGCCTAAATTGGGAAGCTGTTCTGAGGTCTGTGTTGGTGTTGCTTACCAAGTTCCATTGATCGCCATTTGGCTCAAGACACAATTGAGGTTCAAGATCTGATGTGTAGCTGCATTCATACGTGATCGGCATTGAGAGCGGAAAACACTTCGCTTGCGCTGCATTCGTCAGGACCACTGTTGTAACTATCATTCCTTCCCCCTTACAACGTTTACACGGGTTCGGCTATAACGGCATCGTCCGTATACACCTTTCCACGTGGTTGGTATTACAGCTGGAGGGTTCGGTGCATAGCGTCCTACGGGACGTCACCTTGCCGTCTCTTGACAGGTTATCAGCCGTATCTACAAGCTCTACACTGGACAGAGAGACAGCTGGTGGTTTATTGCGGGTACAGGGACAATAAAGGAACGATAACCTACACAGTACAATGGCGTCTTCAGCGAGCCCAAGTACTGCAACTTTTGGGAACAGCAGCTCAGAGGGATCCAATGGATTGATGGCTCTTCCTGCGGTGATGGATATGATCGCAGATTCACAGGATGAACCTGGGAGCGGAGGTTCCGCGCTATTCAGCGACATATCCACTCCCACTAGATCATGGAAGCAGATCGATGTTCATCAGGAGTCGAAGCAAAGAGAATCTCCACCGAGAAGATCATCATCTTCGCCTGCGACACCACGGACGTCGCAGAAGGGCGTGAGATCAACATCGAAGGGTGGGAGGTCAAAGTCACCCACCAGTGCGGAGTTTCGCGCCGCGATTAAGGAAAAGAACAAGATGGAGGTGGAGATCGGGGAATATCAAAAGACACTTGATGAAATGTCGGCAGCAATGGCGAATCTTCATCAAGAAGACTATGGAAGCACCATCCGGATCCAGGAGCTGGAAAGACGATGCGAGATTGCCAGCAAGCAGTCGGGTCATCTAGTGAGTCACCACCAACACCACATGGCTGAGGCATGGCGCAAGTTTGAGGAGGAAGCCCAACAGATGCGCAAGGTGGAAATGAACGCATTTCAGTACGGGGAAAAGAAAGACATGGAGTCGAATATTATAATGCAACAGATGAGACAAGCTGAAGGAACTATCATGGAGCAGAAGCGGGAAATTGCAGTGATGAAATCCTACATGGCAAGCGAGAAGTCGGCCGCGCAGGAGTCAGCTATACGTGCAAATCAGATACACCGTGAAGCTTCACAGCAGATATCAGTTTATCAGCAACAAATCAGAGGCATCGAATCGTCTACATCTATCGAGAAGTTCAACGAGGAGGAGATGGTCCAAAGTCTGAAATCACAGTTGGCACGCACTTGTCAAGCGCCCCGAGACGTACTCTATGGAGGACTCCAGGGAACAGCTGATGGCGAGACTGAATGATGTTACAGTATTTGCGGAACAAGAATCAAAGAGAGCAGATTGCTTGCTTCGCGAGAAGGAAGAGATCGTCAAACAGTATGAATCCGACGTGTCGATGAAGGACCAGATGATTGCTGTCGAAGGTGGTCATCGTCAAGATGCGATCTTGGAGTTAGCCCAGGTCAAAGAAGCAAAACAAGAAGAACGGTGCACGATGGACGAGAAGTCGAAGGAGGCTGAGTACTGGAGATTGACAGCTAAGGGAGTGTACGATGAGTACCTTGAGGAGATGCATGAACTTCAGGGACAACTGAAGGAAAGGGAGGCGACGCTCAAGCAAGAAGAGAGTTTTGTTCGTCAACTCGATGCTGACAACGAGGAACTACGTGCACACAAGAAGCTGGAGACACAGGAAGCCTCCAGCAGCAAGGATGGACATCGTGAACGAGCAGTAGTGAGACGCGCTGAGGGAGGATCCCAAGCTAATTCAAATAGGGTAGACAAGAGGGTGGCTGGGTTAGTCCCGTCATCGTCTTCAAATCTGACCCCTAATTCGTCACTAATGCCGGGTTCGATTCTCTTTCCGTCTTTCGGTGATCCAATGATCGATGTACACCTATCCCAGATGCAAGGGGTTGTCGGACATGTCCCACAATCCACTACTGCGACTGGTGGCGGCGATGGAGGGGGAAACAACGGTACTACGCCCCCAGTGGATTACGGTGGATTCTCGCCTAATGGGAATAGGCAGGGAGCAAGTCGACGTCAGTTGAGCCTCACTGGTGGTGGAGGAGGACCTCCGGATGACCCACCCGACGATGAGGACGAGGACGACGACGACGAAGAGGATGAAGAAGACGAGGAGGAAGAAGAGGAAGAAGATGACAATCGGACACGGAGGAGACGAAGAAGATCGAGAGATGATCGGGAGATCAAGAACGATAGACCGAGGATCTTGAGGAAAGAGGCTGAGAGGGTATCCATTCCGGCTTGGCCAAAGATCCACCAACTTGATAACTGGAAGATGCAACTGCTGATGAATGTTCTGAGCGCATGTGCAGATCCAGATACCGACACATGGACGAAATGGTTGGAACAGGCTCTTGGGTTGAACCCAGACCTGAATATGCTTAGCGATTCAGGTGGCGACAGATTTGCTACGATAGATATTAAGATGGCCATGGGCATGCAGAACATGTTGAAACAAGCACCTGACGAAGCCAAAGACGTATACCTCGACGCTACACGGCACTCGGAACTACGACATCAACAAGGGGTGATCGTGAAGGGACGAGAGTTGGTGGCATTGGTTATGCAATCATTCAGAACATCCGATAGAACGGATCTTGTCTACCACATCGAGCATCTATTCAACCTTGACTTTCCTGGAGACAAGAACTTGGTTATGTTCAGGAACAAATGGTATGATTTGCTGCTGAAGATGAGGAGCGAGGACAGACCCAGTAAATTGGCTCTCAGAGATATCCTTTACAGGAAGATCAAGGGGAGCAAGAAGATGGAATTCGGCCTCAATGCCTACCATAGACTACCGGACAAGCATCCTCAGAAGACGTATGAATTCTTATTGGCGTTGATCGACCATCAGATCAAGGCGGATCGGGAGGACCTGATGCTTGACATGAAGGAGAGATCGGTCAAGTCGATGATGAAGTCAGGCGGCAAAGATGCGGCTCCAGCCACTGGCAAACAGGAGAACCAGGGTGGCAAGGGCAGAAAGGGGAAACCCGGAGGACCTGATGCTGCTCCTGTACTCCCAAAAGCCAAAGCAAAGGGCCACGCTGGCAAGAACGGCAAGTCCGACGGTGCCAGCGACAGAGGCAAGAGTCCGGGCGGAGGCAAAGATAACTTTGTTGGTGTCACTTCAAACCGGCGAAGGGATGCGTGAAAGGAAATGAATGCACATTTTCCCACAGCAAGAAGACGGAGCACAAGCTGGAGAACATGCCCAAGGGGAAAGGAAAGGGTAAGTTCAAATCCAGATCGTCGTCACCAAAGAGGGAGGATGGAGCATGCTTCGCGTTTCAGAAGGGGAAGTGCGACAGGGGGAGCGCTTGCAAGTACAGGCACGAACTCATCAAGAACAATTCAGCTCCGGCGACGTCAAGCGACAAGGCGCAAGCCAAGTCGAAGGCTGCCGCAAAGGCCGCAGCAATAGTCCTGAAGCAATCGGCTCCTGCGGGAAAGGTCAGCTTCAAGAAGGACGTCGACCAGGTCGAACCGGATGAAGCCGAGACTGTCTACCACGAGCATGATGATGACGCGATGAGCGAATCGTCGAGATGGTCTGGCGAGTCCGAGATCCCCGAGAAAATGGTATGGTTCGAAGAAGTACTCGACGTCGACGAGAATGGAGAGATCACCTACCTCGAAGACGAGAGAAGGCAATGGGAACGAAAAGGGGAATGGTACGGTTATGAGGACAATGAGAATGAGCCTTATCAATACGTGTACGTCGACGAGAAGAAGTTCAAAAGCAGTGATCATCGAGAATTATCAGCCTATCAAGTCCAACGATCATTGATAAGGGCGAAAATACTGAGAGAGGTGGTAGACGATATATACAAGAAGCACTACTTCCCGGTGACCAAGGAGAGCAGCATAATGTTCGAATATGATCAGAGCAAGGACGAAATCAGGGAATCGGCTGTCGACTGGAAGAAGCAGCACGGTTTGCCGAAGAACGTTTTCGCCATGTCAACGTGCGTCAGCAAAAGGGTGAAATGGTTGATGGACACCGGATGTGGTCATGATCTCATCGGACGAGCCAAGGCGAAGAGCCTGGGTGTCGACATCGTGAAAGATGATGACGAGATCGTATTCCAGACCGCGAATGGTTCCACATCCACGTCCGATGTGGCCAAGATAGTCGTGGACGAATTGGACGAGACTGTCGAGCCACACGTATTGGATGAGACGCCCACGGTATTGTCAATAGGGAGGAGATGCATGAAAATGGGTTATGCATTTCACTGGATGCCTGGTAAACTACCTTTCATGGTTACACCAAAGCAGGGATTCGTGCACTTGCAGGTCAAGGACGACATCCGATACCTCGTGAGTGATGGTAAGCTTCGGAGTAACAGGCATCGCCCTACGATAGACGATCTCAAAGAGCACTTTTCGGATGTGCTGGCGATGGTAACGAACGACGAGGCAGATCAGGGAGGTGACGATGACAACGATGTCACACCCGCCGCTGTCGGTGAGTCCGCAGAGGCCGAGGGCGAACACCATGATGGGGCATTCGACTTCGGGCCACCCGGAGGAGCCGGTCCGGTACGTCCGCCTCCCGTAGCTGAGGAAATACCTGTAGATGTTGGGTCAGTCCCACATCGACATGGTGATGCCGAAGCTCACGAGGAAGAGGTTGATGAAGATGATCCAGATACCGGAATCGAAGTAGACGTGTACGAAGGATCATCAATAAAGAGGAAAGTGGGAGTCCTCAAGAAGGACGCCAATTCCATAGCTCATTTGCTTACACACAGATACCGGAATCCCTTCTGCGAATCATGCGTCAAGGCAAAGATGAGACACTTCAGATCGCGAAAGGGAGCATTCAAAAGAGAAGTGAAGACGTTCGGTGACCTGGTGACGTTCGACTTTGTGACGGCATCAGGAGATCATGAAGTGGAAGGCAGGTATGCGCTCATCATCCGGGACATATATACCGGAATTATCATGGCTTATCCCACCGCGAGAAGAGACACTGACTCCGTCGTCAGGGCCATCAAGCACTTCTGCGGGAGGAGGAAAATCAAGCAGGTATATTCGGATGATGGCCCGGAACTGATCAATGCGTGCGTGGAGCTGAAGCTGAACCACGACCTATCGCTGCCTGGGCGACCGCAGAATAATTCCCTTGCTGAAAGGACAAATCAATTCATCATTGACCAGACTTCGGCTTGTCTTGTACATGCCGGTCTACCCACGTGCTACTGGGTGCAGGCCATCACCACTCTGTGCCATCTCATGAACATCGAAGAGGTGAATGGATCGAGTGCATGGATGAGGCTGCATGGCGAGGAGTTCAAGGGCGAGAAGATACCTTTTGGCGCGCTAGTAGACTTCAAGCCGAGTGAAGCACGAGGGGGGAAGAGGGAGAAGTTCGAACCGAGAGGGGAAACTGGTATATTTGCTGGATATGTGTTGAGCGCCGGAATGCATTGGGCGAACAAGTATCGTGCTTGGGCCCTCACTGCATTCGCGGGTGCAGAGCTGAACATGAAGAAGGCAAAGGTTCCACCTCGGTTGAGAATGCCACATCAGACGGAGAGGATGATTCTGAAATCTCCTCTGACATTCCCAATACAACAGAAGTACAAGGTTGCCAACGAGACTTTGGAAGGGATAGAGATGTCTGTCGATGCAATCGGTCTGGATGCGCGTGACCGCCTGATCGAAGATGAGGACTACGAGCCTGAACTGCTGCAGAGTGACGAGAAGCGACTGCTCGACGATGAGGTCGATCAGATCGCTGGTCTACTGCTTGGCGATGGCCCGGAGGTGCTTGTCGGAGGTCGGGGGGATCATGCAGGAGAGGAAGATTCTAGACCGAGCTCATCAAAAGGGAAAGGAGATGGACATGCCAAGGGCGACGAAAAGGTTACGAAGTCCGATCTTCCACACGTGTCAGTTGGGCTACCGGGGGATGGCATCACGTACGTCAACGATGATGGCAAGGAGGTTAAGATCGATAAAGCCGGAAGACCGTATCCTGTCGGGAAGGATGGATTCAGGCTAATGAAGACGTCGAGACCTCCAGAGTACACTCCTGAAGAATGGAAAATGATGAGTAAGTACTACACCAAGGAAGAAAAGGCCGAGGTGAAGGGCGGTGGCAAAAAGAAGGAAGAAGATCCCAAGAGTAAAGAATCAGAGATTTCTGCGCCGGCAGAGGCACGGACATTACAGATGCCCGGTGGTAAGAGAATTCGAGCAATGCTTCGAAACCGCTGGGGTGGAGTAGAATGGCAGTACAATTGGGGGTTGCGGAAGAACATATCAAGGATCAAGAACCCAATGGATGGGAAGCACTTGGCTGAACTTGAATGGGTCAGGATTGTTGTAAATCCTGTTGACGGAGTGGTTGTTCTCATGGATTCCAAGCAGTCCCAAGACGTCTTGAGACGAAACGTTCAGCTTGAGAAGGAATTTGAGTGTCTGGTAGTGATTTATGCCTGGAAGTTCAAGTCTGAGGAGCGATCAAAGTCGACTCCAAACTGGACGAAGGCGGTTGCATCAGTCATTGAGAGTCAGAAAGACGAAGCTGAGACGACATCGGGGACAGATCCAACGGTCGATGAATCGACGGATCTTACCTGGTATGAGTGGGAGGAGTCTGCTGAGGTAGTTTCTGGAAAAGTGCCACTTGCGATGCCTGCGATGGGCGAAGACGGTGAAGCCAAGAAGTACCCATCGATGCCGTGCGTGACTTCTGAGCGAATACAGCACAGAGAGAAAGCTGTGAAAGTTGTACGATTCTTCGACGCTTTAGTATCCAGACCGGTTGGTCGGAAAGAGATGCTGACCAACCCTGATGCGTTGGCATCGATGAAGAAAGAATGGTCGGGATTAATCGACCAGGGCGTCTTCGATCTTGGCGCGGTGCGTGAATATGACGCTGTAGCCAAGGAGGCAAAAGCGAAAGCGGAAGAGATACACATGGCTCGTGCACATGGCATTTGCGTTGAAAAGCACTCACAGTTGCCTGTTGGTGATCCTAAGAGGAAGTTCAAGGGTAGAGGCGTGCTGCTGGGGAACCAAGTGAAGAACCAAAGCTTTGAGGCTGCGATGTTTCAAGATTTGGGGAACTCTCCCGCTTCATTCGAAGCCTCGCGTTGGGCGGATTTTTTGGGTTGTCATGATGCCTGGGATGTGCAGATGGCCGACGCTGTTCAAGCGTACATACAGGCCACTTTGAGAGGCACGCCATGTTGGATTGAATTGCCACCGGAGGCCGGGAAAACATTCTGGGAGCAGCACTGCGATGAATCGGTGCGTGCCGTTGGTTTTGAACCCATCGGCGAAGAATGGCCTTCAGTGTACATTCATGAAAAGCTCCAGCTTGTTCTGGTTGTGTAGGTCGACGACTTCAAAATGGCAGGGCCGCAGAAGAACCTTGCTCAAGGATGGAGCATGTTGCGTACACGTTTGAAGATTGAGCCCGAGACTGGACTTGACATGTACCTTGGTTGCAATCAAAGCAAGGGAAACGTCACTCTCGGGAACGGGCACCGAGTAACAACGGTGACCTATGACATGGAACAGTTCCTACGTTCCTGTGTCGACCGCTATCTTGAGGTGGCGGGCGACGTGAAGTTGAATAAGGTTGTCACTCCTGAGTTGCATGAAGAAACAAAGAATCACGTCTCACGGAAGCCTGCCAAAGAGGGGCCGTCAGTCGTGTGCAATTGGTGTAACAATCTTGTGCCCACCGACGGTTCTGCCACAGTGCCGGACCAGCGGGGAGGGACTCCTGAGTTGGCCATGAAGGGGCCCGTGCGTGGACACCTTGCTCCGCATGCCGCTAGCGTACTAATGAAGTTGCTGTACGGTGCGCGGATTGCTCGCTTCGATTTGTTGCGGCAAGTGAATTGCCTAGCACGGAATGTGCACAGGTGGACCGACTCCGATGATCGGGGTTTGCATCATTTGATGTGCTATGTGCATCATACTAAACATTGGCGCATGGTCGTTGGGTCGGAGACCCCATGGATGATGTGCACTTGGCCTTGTATGCGGACGCTGACTTTGCAGGATGCGTTGACTCGCTACGTTCCACCTCTGGTGGACACTTGAATATACAAGGGCCTAATACCCGGTTTCCGTTGCTGGCAGCTCCAAAAGACAGGGTTGTGTGAGTCATTCCACTCCCGAGGCCGAAATAGTTGCGGCCGATGTTGCCAGGAGATCGATGGGTATGCCTGCTCTAAAGTTGTTAGAGCGGATTCTCAAGAAGTCACCGAACTTTGTGTTCTATGACGATAACAAGGCTATGATCGGTGTCGTGCGATCGGGGAGGAACCCCACGATGCGCCACCTTGAGAGAAGCCATGGTGTTAGCATTTCGTGTATGCATGAGATGTTCACACGTGATTACATGTACTTGGCGTATGAGGTCACCGACAGGATGGCGGCCGATATTTACACCAAGGCGTTCAATGATGGGCGCTAATGGAAACATGCATGTTTGCAGATTGGTCTACTTGACCCGAGCTTGCTGTCTGACCCGGATACCCTCAAGGCGCTCACACCTACGTGTGATCCCATAAAAGGGACCATGCAGACTGCTTCGGGGACAGTTGACGGAGTTCCAACATTTCCGTACACACACATTCCGATCATGCCTCCAGACCTGTGGTGGTCTGGATTAACATCTAAAGAGGGATTGCATGAGCATGAAGGACATGATCCGGTTGTTGTTGCCAAGGGGCCCAGATTGATGCGTGTGAAACCTCCACTTGCGGTTATGACACCGTTCGGGAGCAAGTGGCTTCGTTCCACTTGGTTTCTGAAGAACGGGTCATGGCTCAAGGTGAGGATAGAGTTGACCCAGGGCTGCAATGTGTGCGGATTGATGGATGGGTTGAACGCGCAGTTTGGCAGTTTCATCCCGTACCGGTTGCTGTACCGGCGCGGGAACGATCTCCACGACCACGACCAATTCACGTCGGGTCCGGGGATGTTGACATGCAGTCCGTGCTGGCCGCATTCGTTGAAGAACTGTCGAACGAGCGCATAGAATTAAAATGTGTCAACGACCTTGCTTTGGAAACTTTGCTCCGATTGAAGTTGCTTATGCGTTGTCTGCATATCAATCACGAGCAGCTTGTCCCTGGTCGTTGTTTTGTTCTGTATCGCATTGCGGTGAAGCACAAACCACAGTTAGCGCCGGGTATTGAACTCGCGATGGTTAAACATGACGGTGGTGTGCTTCGCGCTCCTGTGCATGTCTCGCTTCCTGGTATGAGAACTCGCACAGTCGTCACTCTTTACAGTGTTGACTTGGCTCGGCCCATTGTGCTGATGGCATGTTCCGAACCGCGTAACTGGTTCACTGCCCTTGCCCGCCATAACGGGCCGCAGGTCGTCACCATAACTCTGGTTGATGACTTACTGAGCGAGTACGGGGGGAGAATCGCCAGACATGTGCTTACCAAACCTTCCGATTTGTTGTTCTTCGCCGGGCCTTGCACGGGGGGATCATCATGGGCACGCCTCAACAAGACTCGCGGAATTGACACCGCAGAGAAAATCGAGGCCAAACAAAGGGAATTTTGGAGATTGTTTGAACGGTTCGTTGAAATCAAACGGCATGCCATGACAAAACGAGCTGCGATTTTGTTTGAGTTGCCTGGAAGTTGCGATTATTGGAAAGACGAGAGACTGCATGAGGTTGTCCATGATGGGACTAGTCACGAGTTTGATGGGTGTCGCTATGGCTTGAAGCAAAGGTATGCCAAGAAACCCATGCCAATCAAGAAACCTTGGAGAGTTGTTTCATGGAACTTTGATCTTGGTAGCTCGTTGTCTAAGAAATGCAATGGAAACCATGAGCATGGACCTTGTGCCGGTCGTGAAACCAAAGAAACCCAGTTGTACACGTCAATAATTGTGGGTGTGATCCTTCGCCGTTTTCGTGCTCGAGCAAAGTGCCTCAAGCCGGCACCATTGAAACTCGCTCTTGCCTGCGTTACGCGAGGGAGATCGCGGATGCATCAAGCTACCGCGCGAGGAAGTTACACCGCCCCAGCTGCGTTACCGAGGTGCTGGGTCAGTCCCGAACCTCTGGTGCCTGTGGGGAGCTGGGTCAGTCCCGAACCCCAAGTTTCGAAGAGGTGAAGGGCAAGCCATGAGGGTTGCATTAGAGTTCATCAGCAAAGTTTTCGGACAGCTGTCTGCCGACGAATGTATGCTTGGATGGAGGGAATTTTGCAGCAAGGGAAAGAAGATTGTGGCGGCGCTGAACCAACTTTGCGGTGAGGCATCGCTGCTAGCGAAGAACCCCGAGTTGCTCAACGTAACCAAGTACTGCATAGAGGGGGCGGATATGTTGAGATCAATCACGAACATCTGGGATCTCGCAGTAGGCGTGGCCGAAGACAACGAGGAACGGTCGTTCAAAGCTGCATTCCGCCAGGACACCCCGGTCGGGGAGGTATACAAAGAGTTCATCAGCGACGAGTCAACCAAGGCATCGTCATCGAGAAGGTGGAGGAGCTCCGAGGAGTTCCAACGTCCAAGGAAAGAAAGAGAGGAGGACAAGCAGGGAAAGAAACAATTGAGATGTATAGCTATACCATCAACTTGGTGGAGATGGCTGACACGGCTGAGGGAGGAGAGCTACAATGTGGTGGCGTCGACCTCACCTACAACCCGTGCGGGGACAGCAGGACGTTCAAGAAGACGCTTGAGATGGGATGCGACACCATCCCGTGCTACATCCCGAAGTTTGGCGACGTGAGTGATGTGCACTTGCCATGGGCGTATGCGTCCATCGTTGACCCCAATTACTTTCCCAAAGGTGCAATCCTTGAGCAGGTGGACGTGATGCAACTTGGCAAGAGTGTCAACTTCTGCGTTGCTCCTTTCGACGGTGCTCCACTATGCAGGATTGGTGATGATCGCTCGGTATTTGCTACAAGGGACCAAGCAAACCAGCTATCTCACGACCTATGCAGGGTCCTTCGACACAAGATCGGCAGCTGCCGAGGAAGTGCTTTCAGGTGCGACGAAGGTGGATGGGTCGACATTGATGCAGTCATTGACGACCGGAACAACGACATATTCCCACCAACACCTCGAGAGCGAAACGATACATGGGCATCATGGAGGTGATCAAGTGGCAGGAATCTGGAAGCAAGAAATCGAGATTCCAGGTCCTGGCAGCAAGGTTTCCAAGCATCATGAACCCGAACGACACTAGGGCGGCCAGGGAGGAAATGACCAAAGCTGGCATGGATCGGGACGACATCGACAGGATGTTCAACAGATGCGATGGATGGTACAGACCTTGGTGCATCCGAGTCACAACTGGTCACAGTGATTTTGGATTCATGAGCTCATCCGCACTGGCAAATAGGTATTCCGCAAGGATGGGTGATTCTCTCGGAGGAGCATTCCATGTGACGTATGTGGAAAATCTGCCAAGCATCGTACGCTGTGGGTTAGTCCCCGGCGGAATCGATGGCGGTAACAGGCTAGCACTGCACTTTGGAGCGTTTGCCCCATAAAAATGAGATGAACGTGGCAACGAAGGTGACGCTACGGAACGTAAGGAAGGGGGGTCCGATTGCGATCATCTACATTCCCAGTGCAACCCTCGCGCGGTATGGAGCTGGAGTCGCGGCAAATGGGACATTCATGGTCTTTGACGTGATCCCGTTCTATGAGGTCAAGTCCATTTGGATTGGCAAAAGCAACGGAGGGAAAAGCCTGGAGTACGGTGACATCAAGAGAGCGTACTCGAAATGTGTGGAGAACGAGATCTGTCCTGGTTTCGTCAACTCATCCCAAGAGTCGGCTGCGATGTTCCTCCAGAACGTCGCAAAGATCAACGAGAGGATGCCTGAGACCGAGGCAGGTGCCGATAATCTGCACTACATCAAAGACATGGTTGATCGTGCGTGCGAACTTTATCGGAACAACAAGATGGAGGAGTTCGATGCGCAGGTCAACGAGGTCAGGGACGAAATCAGCAAAGTCGTCATCCTGAATGATGAGACATGGGAAGGACTGAGGTGCCGGACATGTCCGTCATGTGCGACCGCGATCCCCACCTGCTTCTGCTTATGCCTGGAGTGTGAGGCGCAACTGATCTCCACCGGGAGGTACTACATCCACATCAACTCCGACGATGAGGAGGACAACCAAAACCCCAACGTCTCGGGAGATGAGGAAGAAGCCAACCACGATGCGGCGGCACAGGAGGATGATGACGAAGCGGAGGAAGTTCCGGGAGAAGAAGACGACATGGACACGCAAGGATATACATCCGGCTATGCGTCAGAAGAGGATGACAGCGGTTGGTGTTACCGCGACACTGATCTGACGTCACGGGATATCATAAACTCCCAGCGGATGGCGATCTGCCTTGATGAGCCGCGTGAGGCTCAGTGCATGGCAGGGTTTATCGCACTCCAGATGTCCAAGATGTGGGGGATGTTCGAGGGTGGTGAGGAGAGAACGATGAATGCCACGCTCGAGGGGAGGGCGGGCTGCCCTTACCACAATGACTTCAAGAGATACCCCAACATCACCGAGCACGATCAGGAAGGTATACTTTTGCCATCAACAGCACTGAAGATTTCTCAATCGGAGAATGTTCGGACAAGAGTCTTCCGATCGGTTGAGGAGCGTGAAGAATATATTCGTATGATGGTGTGCAAATGCGAGGGACTATACACATTCTACAAGCTGTGGATTGCAGCGAGGATCCTCGATGTCACCAAGGACGAAATGAAGCTCCTGGTCAAGGACCGAGTGCACCCGGTGGGTGATATTATTTTCAGATGCTTTTCACTGGCTTTCAACTGTAAGTATATATCATTCGTGAGGGATGGCCTGAACCTTGGCAAATATGGTTACACGGTCAACGTGAGCGCCATCATCTCGGCCGTCGACCCGAACAAGTGCGACACACCTCTGCTGGATTGGTGCCTTCGGAAAGGGCACTGGCTACCAGAGGATTACAACAAGGGCACGAGAAGCCCAGAAGAACTTGGACGAGGAGTTCCGTCGACGCACTCACAGACTGTCCATCGGAGACAGGTATGCGCAGTGAAGATGCTGATTACGGCACGATGTGGGTTAGTCCCCATCCGTTGCTTGCATCTCATCGACACCATTGCGATGGAACGACTTTATATCATGATACGAATTCATGTGTCCAAGATGACTGGATATGTACATGGTTACATATTCCAATGACTATGACATTCTGGATATTCGTGGATGGAACTATTACCTCATGGATGATATTTTTTCATTATTTATGCATTGTCCATGGTATCTGGAATGGCCATGATTTGCATTGATCGCTCACCGATATTTTCTTTGCCGGAGATATGCAGATTGCTTACGAGCAGGCGCCTCTGTTGGACTTTTGTGGCCAACCCATTTCATGGATGACAGCTGCGCGATGCGCAAATGCGGCAGCTGGAATGTTCACTGGTGGTCAAATGACGTGACAATAGTGTATTGTATACACTTGCATATGGGAGTGCGCTTCGATTGGTGGATGAATGTTTCACTTTTCATACAATCGAACCCGGCATGTTTCACAACGAATGAACGGTGTAGCGATAGCAAGTAAAAGAATGCACGACACGATTTCGTAGCTGAAGCCGTGGCCAGTGGAACGTTTTTGTGGTGTTTGGACCGCATGATGAACAATGCGACCCAAATGGGGGATGTTAAAACCCTCTAGGCCCCGTGCCTAAATTGGGAAGCTGTTCTGAGGTCTGTGTTGGTGTTGCTTTCCAAGTTCCATTGATCGCCATTTGGCTCAAGACACAATTGAGGTTCAAGATCTGATGTGTAGCTGCATTCACACGTGATCGGCATTGAGAGCGGAAAACACTTCGCTTGCGCTGCATTTGTCAGGACCACTGTTGTAACTATCATTCCTTCCCCCTTACAACGTTTACACGGGTTCGGCTATAACGGCATCGTCCGTATACACCTTTCCACGTGGTTGGTATTACAGCTGGAGGGTTCGGTGCATAGCGTCCCACGGGACGTCACCTTGCCGTCTCTTGACACAAAGACAGGGTTTTCCCGTGGAGCCATGGTCTTGTCTGCCTGCTTGGCGCTCCGGCTGGCATTATGGCTGGCACAGGGGATCACTCCGAGTGGGAAGCCGGGTGGCAAGACAGACAGCACTGGCAGAATCGCTGAGAGCTTGACGTCAGGTCGAAGGCCAGACGTTGATGCTTCCATGGCTGAAAATTGGCCGTGTCCGTGACCCCAGAATTAGGGTCACATTGCGTGCCCTGCTTGTAAGAGCATGGAGTGTTCACCAATAGTAAAACGGCCTTGTGGCAAAAAACAAGTTGGTTCACGTGCTGTCAGTTGAAAGCCGGACAAAGTGCTCCACTTTTGCTAACTTGCAATGTTGCTGCGGGCTTAATAACAATTGTTAGGTCGGAGTTCGGACGCTATTTAAGGAGACGCTTTGCAAGTGTGAGAATGCATGAATTCTATTCAGACAGACTCTAGCACTCGTCCGTCCAGGAAACGACCTTGTCCTGCGAAGATTCAAAACCTAAAACGCTGCGCGCAGATGGCGCGGACTTGGCAGGCTGCTCCGATGCCAGCGCGGCCGGGCGCAGTGCCAAGCCGTATGACCTCTGGCCGTATGATCCGTATAATCCGGGCAGAAATGTGGCACGCTCGGTATCGAAGCCTCACGTTGAGCAAGCTAGTGTCCTGGAAAGCGGCAGGATTTAATGTCCATGGTGCGGCAGGTGGTTTGCAGAGCACTCCCTTTTCAGAGCACACTTTTTTGCAAAGGCTTCTTTGCAGAGCACTCTCCTTTGCAGAGCACTTTCCTTTGCAAAGCACTCTTCTCTGCAGAGCACGCTCCTTACTCTTCTTTGTAGAGTACTCTCTTTTGCAGGGCACGCTTCTTTGCAGACACGCTTCTTTGCAGAGCACTCTACTTTGCAGAGGCAGCTTTGCAGAGCACGCTTCTTTGCAAAGCACAAGCTTTGGAGTTGTGTGTAATAATGTTGTCTTCTTTTAAGAGGGGCGAGTTAGCTTGCGGAAGTGTGTGAAGGGAACCCAGAGAAGTGCGCAAAGTCAAATATTCTCTGTTAATACACAACTAGCTTTGGTAAGTCAGCTTTGAGCAGTAAAATATTCTCTACACCACTAGAGAAATAAGTCAGCTTTGGTGCGTCACTCTTCTTTGCAGAGCACTCTCCTTTTGCAGAGTCTCTCCTTTGCGGAGCACTCTCCTTTGCAGAGCATTCTTTCAAAGCAGCTTTGCAGAGCGCTTTCCTCTGCAGAGCACTCTTCTTGCAGAGCACTCTTCTTTGCAGTTCTTTGAGAGCGCACTTGCGCTTCTTTGCAAAGCACACTTTTTTGAAGAGCTCTCCTTTGCAAAACTTTGCA
Source organism: Effrenium voratum (assembly GCA_963377175.1). Classification (NCBI taxonomy): domain Eukaryota; class Dinophyceae; order Suessiales; family Symbiodiniaceae; genus Effrenium; species Effrenium voratum. Next base: position 184,986 of record CAUJNA010003693.1, on the reverse strand, counting down.
GCTTGCCCTGCAAAGGCTGAAACTTGTAACGCCCACTTGCTTGCGGCGTTGCAGAAAACCTTAGTCCAGATTGCAATCAGGTGTTGGGGTCCATGGTGGCCAGGGCAACTTGATTGTGCGCCGGGACAAACCACCCGCCGCTGCCAAGGATTTGGAGCAAAGCTTCAACTTCAGAAACTGCCACCAGCGCGTTACCCTTTTCATGGGTGCACCTTCGCGAAGAGCAGGGCAGTCTTGTCTTTTCTTCTTCAGTGCGTGCTTCCGCACCACCTGCCCGGCATCGGAGCCACGCCAGCCCGCCGAGTCATACGAATCACGTGTTTTAATGTCCATAAGGTGGACATTAAATCCTACCGCTTTCCAGGATCTAGCTCGCCCAACGTGGAGGCTTCGATACCGAGCGCGCCGCATTCCTGCCCGGCCTCGCAACCACGCCAGCCCGCCGAGTCGTACGGATCATACGGATCATGCGGTCATACGGTGTACGGCGGCTTGGCGCTGCGCCACCGGCCGTGCCCGGCATCGGAGCCTCCACCCGGCCGCGCCACCTCCCGGCATAGAAGCCTCCCGGCCGCGCCACCTGCCCGGCGTCGGAGCCAGGTCGGAGTTCCGACTTCGCTCTCCCACCGAGGTCGGAATTCCGATTTTGCTCTCCCAGCGAGGTCGGAATTCCGACTTCGCTTTTTTGCCCGAAAAACCCATCACTGGGCCAGCGCCGAAGGTCTGGCAACAGGATTGCTCCACTCAATCCTGCGTTGACAACAGGATTGCTCCACTCAATCCTGCGTTGACAACAGGATTGCTCCACTCAATCCTGCGTTGACAACAGGATTGCTCCACTCAATCGTTGACAACAGGATTGCAATCCTGCGTTGACAACAGGATTGCTCCACTCAATCCTGCGTTGACAACAGGATGCTCCACTCAATCCTGCGTTGACAACAGGATTGTCACGTCTCCCTGAAAACTCCGGCTGCGATGCCGTAAATATGGCATTTCTCCCGGCGGAGTGTGTGTAGTCAATGCAACTAGGGCGCTTGATTGACGCATGAGCACTGCGAGCAGCTAACGCGCCTCCCGGTGCGTACCTGAGGTGTCCACTTGCACAGAGTTTAGGTGATTCCGTGGGTGCCGAGGCATGGCGTGCAACAGCTCATTTTAGCACAGCAAGGCACATGCGTTTGCAGAGCTGCATGTCCGGATGAATTTGGTGCACGGGGTACAAGCACTTCTTAAAGTACAATCCGCATGCCGTTTGTACTGAGTTGCCGGCGAGTGCTAAGCACGGCATGTACCGATTCCCAGGGCACAAGACGAATACCGATTGAGTCGACTGCAAGAGTTGGAGCCAATGCGAGAGCCTGGTGAGTGGGGTTGCTCGTCTGGTAGTTCTTCGGATTCGGCTTCCGAAGCTTCCAGGGCGGCCCTCTCCACTGCGAGGGCTCCCTCGTCTGCAGGAATCTTGTAAGGCTTGTTGGGAGGCTTTGGAGCTCCAATTGGCTCGGAGGGCTTCCCTGTGGAACTTGAAAGGGCGGTTCTACGGTTGGGTGCTGGCCCCCACTTGGTCGAGGGGGTCTCCAGCCACGTCTGATGGCTAAGGCAAGCTCAGATTGCGTCTACAAGGCTTCTATGGTGTCGTCCCGGCTGTATAGCAGTGCGGACGAAAGGCGATGGTGTCCCTGAAGTCTTCTGGGAAGGCGTAGCTGAGTAGCGCATTTAAGGCTGTGAAGGGTGAACGAGGAAGCCTCGTCCTGGGTCACCAGCTGACCGCCTTCTGACCTCCACAGCAACTGTGTGGCCCAGTGGAGGCATACCGTGCTTGCAAGTATGACGGGCGTAAAAGGCTTGGGGCATGTGTTAGACTCCAGATTTGGCATGCAGGGCAGAATGAAGTTGGCGAATGAATCTCCCCATTCGGCCTGAGTGGCGCACCAGCCAGGACGTGCTGATGTTTTCACCTTGGAAACCGAAGGGCAGGTGTGCGAAGGGCTGTCCCTGACTGGTTGTCTTGGTAGCCCAACACAGGCCACGAAGTGCTTGCGCGGACAGCGGCAGATTCTGAATGTCCCCAAACCTAAGGCTACAATGTGCGCACAAGAGCAGGGCGCCTAGTAGCAAGCCCACGGCCGGCGTGCGTGCAGGCGAAACTATGTGCTCTTCCCATGCTGCAAGTGGCAAAGGCAGGGCTTCGCGTCGGTCATGAGGTTTGGGGTTGTGTGCGAAGGACTTGATTAAGGGGCTGCCCATCAAGTCAAGCAGGCTCGGTATCTGTCCAACGCGCGCAAACCAGGACAGGGCTTTAGCATTTGAGCGCAGTCCGGTCCTCTGCTTGTGACACATGGCAACCTGCAATGAAATCTGGCTAAGGTAAGGCGAAGCAAGTTCCCCACACACTGATTCACAAAGGTCAGAAAAAGACGGATAGCTCGGAGGTACTGTGACAGCGCCCCCCGAGAACTTGCGCAGCGAGGCCTCGACAAGGACGTGCGGGTGTTGCGAGGCTTCCAGGGCTTGCGCCAGAAGGCTGCTATCAATGCACAACTTCAGTGTCAGAACCCATTTGGTAGTGTAAGCGTGGCCTGCAATTGCGCAGTTGACGAAGGCTCCGGCGGGCAAGCAGGACCGTATGGCCTGGGCAACGCAGGTCTGGCACTGAAGCGGCGTGCGGGAATCACTGCAGCCGATAGGCTGTTCTGGGGCCGGACCTGACTTGTGCGGTCCTGACTTGTGTGTGTCAACAAAGCTAGGCTGCGAGGCCAAGGTCTGCAAGGCGGCTTGGGCAGGGGGCAGGAATGCGGGTCCCAGAACCTGAATGGAATGCATTCCGGAATTGGGCACTGAGAGCCTAGGGCGAGGAGGCAGTGATGGATGGCTCGCTAGCTGGAAACGGAGGTCACTCACATGTGCTCGCACAGGGTAAGGTCTTGCCCGGCTGCTGTGGTCATTGTGCGAGGGCTTGGCTTTTTGGTTAAGCGCCGGTTTGGCTTTAGCTGTGGCCCCTGGAGACGTCGGTGGCATTTTCTGGGCGGGCGCGCGCAAGGCCTGATGACGTGTCTGAGCTGAAGGCAGGGTGGTCTTCTGCCATTTCTTCTGAAAGGTCATCGGGGGAAAATGAAAATGCTCTCCCCCAGAATTGCTTACTACGATAAGGCATTGAGCCGAAATGCAGTCATGGCACATGGGTGGCAGGCGTACAGGCGACCCTCTGAGATGCTGACATGAAGGCTCATCGGTGTACCTGTGCAGGGGAGGATCACTGTGCAGGCTGCAAGGGCCAGCAGGCAGTGCATACATGCTTCCTGCTTTTTCCGTTGCAACTGCCGTATGTGGGCCTGTCAAGATGAGGGCCAGCGCGCTGTGCAGGTGTGCACTTGTTGCGCAGCGGGTGCAACAAAGCAGAAGACCACACTGGTCACATGCCACTTGACTGAATAAACAGAAGTGAGTGCACTGCGCGGCCCTCATGAAGCTGAATAGTGCAGTCGATGGCACAGCGCAAGGGTTTAGTACATGGCTACGTTCGGTTGCAAGGCTTCGTAGCGCCGGCTGCAGTAGTGCGAGGTGTGCGTATCCTCTAACAGGGGAATCCTGTCATTGATGATGTGCGGCCGCAGGCGGAATGAAACGGGCAGGGCGATGACGCACAAGGCAATGCGCAGCACAACCTGGACTGATCGTCCAGGTACCACGCTTTAGCGACCCCGCAGCCCAAACGCATGGCGGGGAGTTGCGCACATTGCTCCAGCTGGGCAAGGGCGCATGTATTTTCCTGCGGCTGGGTGGGCTTTGGCCAGGGCTGTGAAGGCTTGCGGTAAGACTGCCGCTCATTGCGTTTCCAGCAGGAATCGATGCTGAAGGAGTGATGGTCCTTCAGGAGGGCCACCGAAGGGCAAGTCGTAGTAGCTCATCCACCAGCTGCCGTCCCACGTACAAAGGCGCGTCGCGCCTGGACTCATGGAACCCTGATGATGGGTTTGGGGGCCAGTCGCAAGGCAGGCTCAAGGCTGCCTTGGGCTGGGGCACAGGCGGAGGCCTCTGCGGCTCGGAAGGCAAGGTTTGGCTTGGGCAGCTTATTCGGGGACAGTCTCCTGTTTTGCTGGCAGGGCGTCGACACGGCAACCCTGGTGCGGCTGGCCACTGCGGGTCCGAAGGCAAAGGCCTTGGCTTGGGTAGCTCAGTTGGACGGTCTCCGGTTTTGCTGGCAGGGCGTCGCACGGCATCTCTGGTGCGGTCGCCGTGTCTGCAGGCGGGGCGTCAGAAGGCAGCTCGGGCGCAAGCTGGTCGGCCCAAGGCTTTTTTTCACTCTTGCTGGAGGGCTGATACAAAAAATTGTCTGCGCGGTTTGGAGTGAAGGGGTTCACCAAACAGTGCTACTTTCAGCAATCCCGGTAAAAAGAACTGCGGCCGCCTCGGACTTGCATTGTTCTTTTGGGTGGTCTTGTTTGGGTTCAAGCTAGGAGCAGTGCAGCATGCCTTAACTATCTATACAGGATCCAGCAAACAGCTTGCCTGCGCCAGCCACAAGACCCGTCACTTCGGCAGCCGCGGAGCTCGGCCTTGATTGCTTTGAACCTTTCGACCTTGACCAAACTCAGAACACAACATTCTCGAAGACGCCGCCTTCGAAGCCCTGCTTAAGCTGTGTTGGTCCGGGGCCGTAGCCTTAATAATGCTGGCCCCGCCTTCTAAAGAATACTCCACATGCTCCGTGAGCACCGATGCGCGCTGGTATGGGTTGATGCCTGCCAGCGTGGCAAGACTTTCACAAAGTCGTGGGGTTTCGGCAGCAATAGCCCACGCATCACTGCCCTGACGGCGCGCTGCAACCACACCTTCAAGCATCCTAGCGGTGCTGGTGCCAGTGAGAACGGTGTGTACCTTAGCTCGCCTACAGCAGAGTACCCGCACTTGCGCGCCAACTGGCCGCAGAGGGAACAGGCGAGTAGCCAAAACTGGAACAGTTAAGCAGGCGCCGCCACGCCTCTCGCCACACAGACATCCTGCGTGCGACGGAGCAGGCCTCCATTCATCGGCAGACTGGTCACAGCCACAGCCATCGCACCCGCTGCAGGCCCTCGCAACACCGTGGTTGCATTGTTTCGCACCGCGGTCAGAATTGCTTACACTGCTCTTCAAACCCCCCTGCCTTCAAGCCTTCGCCCAGATCATGACCCTGACGTGGCCTTGTTGCAGTTTCTGGGTAGTTGCCACCAACCTCACACTTGCAGAGGCCAAAAAACAGTGGCCTTTGGGTGTTGCCGTAGGAAAATTGAATGTGGTCTTTGCAGAAGGCAAAGAACCACGCCTTGTGCTTGATAGCGCAGTGTGCCATGTCAACACGCTATGCTATCTGCCGGAACGCCTCAGCCTTCCAATGGCATCGGACCTGGCCCTGTCTACCCCAGAAGACACGCCAGGAGCCTTCATAGGCGCCAGCTTAACACATGGCCTTCTGCTGTTCGCCTTCTACCACTATAGAGCCTGTCACTTTGGAGGCCGGTTCTCAGGTTAGTGGTGGCAACGCACTGGCGCTTCTTGCTGCGACAGATACATGGGCTGTTATGTTAGCAGGGAAGCCGCGCAAAGCCTTCCTTTTTGTTGACGACCTCCTGTGCGCACTTATCCGCGAAAGTGTCCAGGAAATGTTCGCACTTGTTTTTGCTCCTCTTCTGTGCCATCGCAGCTCCAATGTCCTGGAAAAAAGCGCAGTTCCAGGATTGCCTTGTGTGGTGTGGTTGGGATATCAACTTCTCCCATAATTCCATACAGCTCATGTCAGGCAAGCTGGCCAAACTAGCAGGTAAAGTCGAGTGCGTTCTGCTCGTCTGGGCAACCAGCATCGCGCTGCATCTCAGATGGCTCGCGCCTTTGTGTGCGGACCTTAATAGCCCTCCTAGTTCAACGCACTCCACACCATCTCAGACGTGGTCAGCGTTTCACGCCTGCTTGAGTCGTGACCTCAAAACCCAACATAGCCTGCCGGGCCTTTGGATCTCAGGAGGTCAATGGCCAGCCCGTGCGTTGTGTGCAGGATGTGACGCCCATCCCCATATACTAGCCTCTCCGGCCTGGCTCGGATCATGCTTCCAGCACTTGGCCTTGAACTCAAACCGTTTTGTTTCGATTGAAACCCACCCTCCCACCCTGCTTTGCCTTTAAGTTTCACGGGGAATGCTTCCTCCTGCTCCAGGTGCGCCGCGTGCCTTGGAGGCAGTGCTAGCTCCAGGTGCACCGCGCGCCCTGGAGGCAACCCGTGAGAAAAGAGTGCGCGCCTTTTGGATTTGCAGGGTTTTTTGATGAGCAGTGCAACAGGCCTTAACGAACTATTCTTTTGCAGTTGGTTCGCTTGAGCCGGTGCTTTGCATCGATGTCAGTGATTCAATCAGAATCTTTCACAAAGGGAAAGGGCTCCTGTCCGCCGGAAAACTGAAAGAGATGGTTTTTCTTCTTTTATCCGCCATTCAACCCCATGCACCTACAGACAAGGCAGGCTGGAGCTTGGGCTTTGCAATTTGTTGGCATGCATCAATAGGCCTATTGAATTTGATTCCTTTTTGCTAAGTCTCAGGAGTCAGTGAGGATGGCCAGCATTGATGGCACGGGTGGATTTTAGAGTGTACTAGTCTTTGAAAATAGTTCATTGGTTCGTTAGATAAATTTGGATTGTGGTTTTGGCCTGGAACTTTGTGCAGGCTTCGAGGTTTTCACTAGTGACTGTGACAAGAAGCGACATCCTGCAATGTCGAAGTGAATCCATTGGAGAGCGAGGGTTTTCGCTGAGAACGCAACATGGCCTTGCATGACATGACCACATTTTGGATGTAGGGAGGCTTGGAGATGACGGCCCTTTGTTTGCCTGCTCTGGCATCATGTGCTGGGAGCTTAGACCATTTCTTCGAATTGCGCACGTGTCTGGGCCAACAGTCAGTTTGGACGCTTGTTTTCCACAGCGTCGCATGTGACACCTTCACAGTTTGGCAATACACCAAAAGTCATTGCGCCATGCATTTCGCAATCTGTCTCTCGGCATGTCTTTCCTTACATGATGCACCTCTGAGGCAATTGTGAGGCGGCTTTTCTTGCACTCGTGCTGACTGCATGGAACTGCAAGAAAAACATTCGGCCCCCCTTCTCGTCATGGGCACCAGCGCCATGCCCGCTCTTTCATGCTATGCTTCTGAGCCCAGATCGAGCGGCTGCGATCCGTGCCTGCGACGCCATTGATGGCGGCAACACTTTTCTTTGGGTGTGGGGGGAGGGCAAAGCGGCAAAGGCAATGCTGAAGGACACCCCCAAATCGTGTTCCATTCACAGTGAAAGAAATCTAAGCTGGCGAAGCAACAACGATGCCGTGCCGTCCATTCTGCGAGTCCCTTGTCAGTACTGCGCATGGACTCGCCATGCAAGCGCTTGACGTCAGTGCAACAGGCGGCTGGCACGCCAAGCTCCAGCTCCATCAGGGTAGACTGCCTTTGCTCCCACCGTAGCACACACCCCGGCAGTCCACACCCCGGCAGACCTTGTCAGCAGCTTGAATCAATAGAGAGGCGGAGGGAGGCACACCGGCCATGAGGAGCTGCCAGTGTTTGAGATCTGAGCAATGCCCAATTCTCTGCAGCAAGCAGCAAGCTTCGATGTTGAAACGCGATTGGCCGGGAATGGGACAGGAGGATTGCAACAGGGGGGTCAAGTAATTTATCGTGCTTGATCAGAGAACTTATCGGTCAGCGTCGAACAGCGACGAATCATGGCCAATGAAACATGGAGAGCACGGACGAATGCGCACACAACTTGAGCGCCTGTGATCGCGTTTCATCGCCTGCGAGCTCCGCTCACGTTGGCGAAGCTCCTTTGCTGTCAATTGTGCACTGCGCGTCCACATCAAGCAGCACCTGTGGCGATTGCCATGCGAGAGGTTTCCGTTTGTAGCATGATTGAATGGTGACTGCTCCCGGCGAAGTCGACCCGAGTCTAGCCATGTAAGTCCCAAGGCAGCTCATCTAGCGCACAGGCAAATTGGACACACCTCCCTGCATCAATTGCTGAAACCTATAGTGGACGCCAAACGCGATTTTGGTTCGGACCTGCGAAGGTGAATCTCCCGCACTGTATCGTGTGTACTTCGCCTGTTGCCTTCAATTTGTTTTTTTACATTAGGAACTGCTTTGGCAGTCGTTACTTCATTGCTTCCCGGCTCTTTTCCTCAGCGAGGCCCATTCGGCTGGCCTGCCAGCTGCTCCACTGTGGGTCGCGGCTTGCGCCCATTATGTTCTCCGAGTGTTGCGCTCTGAGCGGTCCAAACTTGCAATTGAGCACGGCGCCTGGCAACCTCGGGGGCCGTTGGCAGCCAGGATCCATGGCTGGATGAGAGTAGCTCCCAGTAGCACGCCGCTTGTCACGTCCTGACTGAGCCACAGACCGTGAAGGAGGACCACGGAAAGAAGCTGCCAAAATGGCCCCAGTCCCGCGCGATGACGCACGCCCGTTTGCGCAGATGTTGGCCTCCTCTGCCGACGCCCGTTCTGAAGCGGGCTGCCGGCTTGGCGACGGCAGCGGTCGCCGGAAGAGACTGCCGCCCCGCTTGTCCTGTTGCGCGACGGTATTCCGTGCACCCGCGGCGCATGGTCGTTCGCCTTCCGCTCTTGGCGCTCTCCTTCTCCAGCCGGGGTCGGCACACGGGAGCGCGTGTGGAAACCTGTCCTTTGTGCTCCCGGGTTTGCTGTTCGCACGGGGTTGCAGCCAAGGCATCCCTACTTTCCGGCCGCCCACCGTGCTCCCAATGGACATTGCCAGGCAACGGGGCAACGCCCGCCGGGGGTGGCCGGCTCCTGTCTGGCGCCCGCGTGTCCACCGCTGCTGTCGCCGACGCTTTGCGGACAGCTAGGAACGGTGCAGCCCCAGGCTTGTTCAGAGCCACCGCGCTTTGGCACGACTACAGGCACTGCGGGGATTGCTACCGGGATGGCAAGCAACTTCGCGCTAGCGATAATAGGCGTGAAAACGAGATGGGCGAAACTGCCAACCTTGTGGCCGGTTACCAGAATCGCCGTCGTGGAAAGCAGGCGGCGCAAAGCGCAAAACGTGGAAAGCAGGCGGCGCAGAGCGCAAAAACATGCAAAAGCGGGCAATCACCGCGGCCGCAGAGGCGGGGCAAGTCGCGGCTGCGTCGCGGAGGAAAAACCCGGCCGGCGCTTCGCCCGCCCACAGCTCGCGCGCGCGGGCGTTATCAGGGGGCAAGCAGCCCGCCCACGCCCCAATAAGCTGATGGGGGCACGCGCTCAGTTCGGGGGCTTTGCGGAGCCGCTAGAACTGGCAGCTGCCTGTGTATATCCGGATTCATGAGAGTCGCGTTGAGGTCAACACCAGCAGCTTGCCTTCGTGGCACAGTGCGCAACAAACTGTTGACGCCGCCCACGTCCAAATCCAGCGCCTGGGCTTCCAGGGTGCGCGCAGAAAACAGATTTTGAGCCGCGTGCCAGACAACTTGGCGCCATGATGGCCCGAACCCCTCGTATCCGACATCGGTCGCCAAGCGCACGAAAGAGGCTGTGTGGGCCCCCTCACTGGCACTGCTTGGAAGGTAATTCAGCATCTTGATGACGCTCAGGTCACTGCGTTTGACGATGTCCTGGCCATCCTGGGCGAGTCCTCTCGGTAAAAGAAAGGGGCGGAGCTCCCCGCTCACTTCGACTACTTCGTCAGCCAGCGGAAAAGTGAAGCTTCCGGGTTGGCCGTTGCTTCGGAAGGCTAACCTCAGCAAGGATCAGCGTCGCCTTATCATGACCCAGGCCGGCAAGGACATCGACGCCATACAGGCTCCTGGGCCTCGGAGGGCGGCTGCAGTGAGCCCTGCACGGACGAGATCTGCTGGCAAGACGACTGCTGGGGCTTTATCGAAGCCGAGAAGGTTGAGGAGGACTGGGGCAACCACGAGGCCGACTACGGCGAGGATGCTGAGTTGAGCAACACCTGGCCTGTGGAGGGGTATGGCGAGGTTTACCCTGTTTATGTCGACGCCCACAAGCCCTTTGACTACGTTGCGGATTCCTCGCGCTCGCTTTGAAGGATGGTGGCTCCGGCTCCTCTAGCTCTATGACGCCCTCACTGAAAGGAGGCGTGCAGGTAAAGGCGGCACGTCTTGGTGAAAAAGTTCTGGCAAGCCCTCGCAAGCGAAGAGCCGGGCATGCCGCGGAATTCACCCTTGGTGGTCTCGGGTTCCGGTCGGCCGTAGCGGTCGCGCCCGCCCCGTTTTTTTTTTTTTTTTTCAAGTCGAGCCTCCCGAAACCTTGCCTAAGGGGGCCTCCCAGGCACCAGCGGCCAGGGAAGACAGAGCCGAGGAGGAGGGGCGGCAGGCACCAACGGGCAACGAAAGCGGACACGACTGAAGGCTGCAGGAGGGCCGGCGTCGAGCGAGCTCGCGCACGAGCGAGGCTGCGGCGGAAGCTGCGCGGCCCCACCGGCCCCAACCTCGATGGCAAGCACGACAAGGCGGCACCGCTGGGGCTGTCAACGCGGCCAGCGTGTCTGCGGGGCTCGCCGTAATAGGCGAGAAGAGGCTAACGTGGTGCCGACCACTACCTGAGCTCCATTCCAAAAGAGGAGCCCGTTAGCGACAACCGCAAGGCGCCGGTCATCCAGGCGGTCGACCGGGAGGTTCATGTCCGCAAGGCGTGAGTTGACCGCAACAGCCCAACCCGGGCGCACGCTGTGCGGTGGTCGGCTTAGGTTTTTTTTTTTTTTTTTTTTGCCCCCTCTTGTGTTTAAGGCCTGTTGTGAATCTCGTGGCCGGGTGAGCTCGCTGCTTTTTTGGACGACTTGTATATCGTCACCGTGCCCCGTCGTGCGCGCGCCGCGCTCGAAGCGGTGCTTTCTGTCGTTGAGGAGCCGCCAACCTAGGCAAAACGCGCGTCTACAATCGTGCCGGGGGCGCCGCTCCGCCGGGCATTTCGGAGCTCGGCCCTGAGGCGTGGCATGGCGACAAGCCGTTGCCCGAGCGTGGGCCCTCGGCACGCCCATCGGCGCCCCGGAGTACGTTGACGCGTGCGCGAGGGAGCGCCTGGAACAGGAGCAGGGCTTGCTGGCGGAGCTGCCGCAGCTGCCTGACTTGCAGTGTGCCTGGCCTGCTGCTCCTCTTTTGCGCCGCGCCTCGGGCGCAACACTTGCTTCGCACCGTGCCGCCTTCCCAATCGGCGGCATACGCGGAAGCACATGACCATGCGGTCTGGGGCACACTGCAAGCGCTCCTCGGCGAGCGCGGCGCCGCTTGGCCGGATGCCCGCGCCTTTTTCCGTCTGCTCCTGCAGGCCACTTATATACCGGCGGCCCCCGGATGTGCTTAGGGGGCATTAAGGGGGCAGCCATTTATATACCGGCGGCTCCTGGCTGTGCGGCTCACCGGCCGGGCAAGCGCGATGCGCCCGCCGGTGGCACGCGGGCAAGATCAGCCAGCAAGGTGCCGAGGGCACCCCCGGCATTGCAAAGCTCCGGCCCGGCAGCCTGCCTGAAAAGGGACGAAGCAAAGGCTGTCATGGCTGCATGGGTCAGCTGGGCCGACCACCTGGCAACAAGAGCGCCGACAACACTGGGCGCAGCCGAGCTGTTTGGAATCAAGAGTCACTCGATGCACCAGCGACTTGACCTGACTCTTGAGCGCATCACACAACAGCAAACATATCATTGCAGAATTGAGGAAGTGGCCAAGCGGTAGAGTGATGTGGTTTCGCTTGGCTGTACCTGTCGTGCTAAGTGACTTGGTGACTGGCTTCACAAGTGCTCTGGGAGCCAGGCACACTTCTGCTGCACCCACTCAACGATGCAGCTGTTCAGGTTCTGTCGCCAAACGTCAGATTCGAGAATATCCGGGCGCGGGCCAAGGGGCAAGCACGACCAACCGGGTAGGCCCGCTCTTTGCGACGGCGCGCGACGGCGAGGGCAGCACCAGCGACCCGACCCCCGCGCCGAACGGGCTGGCCCTGGCCTGACAAGGGCGGGACAAGGGTTGTGTCCACTGCAAGTTTCTGGCCCCCCCACAGTGGGAGGCCTCCAGCCGCCTATCGTCGACCCGGTCAACTTGAAGGTTCAAGTCCGGGTGACTCTGGCTCCAGCTTCCTTCTCTGCAAACGCGTGCGGCCGCACGCTCCAACGGACACCCGCGCCCCCGGAGCACACCTGACCGGGCGAAGGCTGCACGATGGTCGCCGAAGGGGTCCAGAAGGCGACGGCACCGGCAGGTGCGCTCAGCAAGAGGCAAAGGGAGGCGCAGGCGGCAGGAGGAGAACACGGAAGAGATGGCAGGGATAGGACAAAACTGCCCGGACAGCTTGGCCCTGCCAGCCACGAAGGAAGGTGGAACTCCCGCCACGCCGGGGGAGCCCAGTCGGAGTGGCCGAGTGCTGCACGTGCTGCGGCAGCCGCCCAAAAGCAAGCTGGCTGTGGGTCGGGGCTGTCGAGGTGGTCAAGAAACTCTTGCGCAACACATCATGGTCTTGCGCATACTCGGCAGTGGTCGCCGGGGCGAGCATGCGAAGCAAATAGTTGCAACGCGGACTGCAGCAGAAGAGAAGGAGCAACCACCTAGTGCCAGCAGACGCTCCAGCAACCGGTCATGCCCCGCACGGGACTGGCGAAGCTGGGAACGCACAAAGGCCGCCGATCCGACAGAGACACCGAGCACTGTGAGCCCTTGTTCTTCAACTGGCCGGCCGCCGGCACCAACCCAACAGGAGGCCTCCGGCGCACCTGGCTGGCCGAGGGCGGGTGGCACGCGTCCGGACAAATGCGTTTCTTGCCACTGTTGAGACGCACTCGGCAGTGGGCCCAAAGCTCATCTGCAAGGTGCTGGTGAGCAAGGCCCACTCGGTCCGGCCGGGCAATGGTGATCACATCGTCAAGGAAGGCCACGAGCAACTCGTTGGGCTGCATTTGAGCGTGCGCTGCTTCCAAGGCACCGTGCTGGCCGAGGGAGTAGCGAGCGGGCATCAAGGGATCACCCTGCTCCCCCCCTTCCGCTTTTCTTCCAGCGCGCGAGGGCGGCCTTGGTCTCTTGTGTGCCACACTGGGCGGCCTGGGCCGATTCCTTGCCGGCCGCAGCGATGTGTGCGGGAGCTCCTCGTAGACGACGAAGCTGCCGCCCCTTGCCTTCGCGAGGCGGCCGTCGCTGGCGACCTGCTCCGGCGGCACTGGCCCGAGCGTCTGTCCTGGCAGGACATCCTTGCGCGCGCGCCCTCCCGCCGTAGCGGATGACAGTGAACCAGGCGATTGGCCGCATGGTTGGCAGCTTCTCGCGTTTTGCGCACTCAACTCCAATTTTCGCGAGACCGAGCTTCAGCCACACACGCTTGTCTCCGTTCGCAGTCTGGCCCGCATGCGGGGGCTTGGCTTGCGGCTGTTCCGACTAACGACCAGCCGCTGCGGGCCAGGCCGGCGAAGCTCCGGGTGCCGCGCCTCCTTGCGGCGCCGCGCTACCGCAATGGCTGCGCCGTCCTCCTCGGCCGCGCGTGGCTGCGGTCGGCCGTCGCGACGGAGCGGAGCAACGAGCGTGGCGTCGCAGCACAGCGCTTCGCCCAAGCGCGTGGCGTCGTAAAGAACAAGATCCAGGCGGCGCCTGTCCTGCGCACTGACGAGAAGTGTTGGCCAACCACTGCTGAGGGAAACCTTCACGCGCGACGCGGACCCACGCTTGTTCAATGCGGTGCGTGAGGGGCAGCGCGAGGCGCAGGCGCCGGCGCAAGGCGACATGCATGTGCCACTCCGCACGCCTCCAGCCGTCCGCCGCGCGGCCCAGGGGTTGGCGCCGCAGGTGGTGGGCACTGCTCAGCGCCGCCTTGCAGCGCGCCCTCGCTTCCACTCTGCTCGGAGGGCGTTGGCTTTCCCCCGCGCGGCCGGCTGCGCAAGGCAAGCCCGACCTCGCCGATGTCCTGGCTTTGGCTGGCCCGTCCGGGCCCAGCCTTCTGCCTTTGCGCGGCTAGTCGCCACGTCGGCGCGCGCGCGCTTCGTTCGCCTTTCTCGGCGGCCGCTTCGGGCGGGGGGGGGTGGAGGGTTCCCTGGGTCTCACTGCCGCTGGACGTAAAAAAATCTCGTACGAGGTGGCCATTTTGCCCCCTGCCTTGAACTCAAACCGTTTGTTTCGATTGAAACATCCCCGCCTTCGGCACCATGGACACCTTGTTGTGCCTTGCTGTCAGCATCATTGCATACACCGCCTTTGTGAGCTTGGTGACGTGGCTTGGATGCTGGCTTTGTTTTCGTCAGTGCTGGCACGCCTGCAGCATTTCGCCTTGAAGCGGAAGGGGAGGGGGACTTCACGCGCCCGAGCACGGGCGAGGAGGCGGACGAAGGACGCAGCTTCCTCGCTCCACCGGCCACCGGCCTCAAGGGCGATGACAGCTAGGCGGCACCGGTGGGCCCGGAGGAGCTCGGGGCAGGCGCGCTCCTTCCGCAGGCGGGCTTCGACGAGCGCCGCGCCACGTGTGCGCCCGCCACGCCGGGAACAGTTCGTGTGCCTACCCCGCATCGCATGTGCACTGGCTGCCCGGTCAGGTGATTTTTAAACCTTCCACATTGAGCTGTTGTCTGGCGCCGCTCGAAGCACTGGCCCCGACCTCAGCCACACATTCTTGAGCCGCGCTCTCCACACCGCGTGTCAGGCACTTCAGGCCCCGCGCCTTGCAGTTAGGGCCGCGCCCTCGACACATGCATTGCCTGCACCTTTTGACATCGCGTGTCAACCTTGTTCCTGAGCCGCGGTCTCGAATCAGGCAACTGGGCCCGCCGGTCCAGCAAGGTGACAGCCTTGCAGTCAGGGCCCGTCTTCTTTGCGCGGGGGTCCTACCCCTCTTTTTTGCGCCATGGAACCAACCACGGCCTCGTTTGCATTTTGCATTCACTTCGTGCATGACCTTGGGGAGTAGCCGCAGTCGCGCCAATGCGCAGGGAGCTCGGAGCTAGCGGGGCAGCAAGGCGCACGTGTGCCGACGAGACATGTGTGGGGGCGCTGGTGCGATCCCCGGAAGCTTAAGGGGATGGGGGCAGGCTGCGGGCGGTGGCTGTGCCAATGGGGCCTGTTCCTCGGGAAGTCGAAGGGCGACCCGGACGAGACAGGGCGGTCGCGGGCTGGGCGTCGGGCGCGGAAACGGTCTGCGACGCGGCCCAAATCCGAGGCCAAGCGCTCCCCAAGAAACAACTGCAAAAGAGCTTCCTGAGCCGAAGCAGGGATGTAACCCCCGTCAACTAAGCACCGTTCCAGGACCCGCGGGAAGTGTAGGAGAACGTGAGGGACCAGCAAGGCTTCCGCGAAGGGTAGTTGACGGCCGTCATGAACGGCGACGGCCTGCAAGGTTTCCAGAGCGACGAAGAGCTGAGACACCGAAACCGGAGACGAACAGCGAAGCTGCGCCAGCAAGCAGAAGCAACAGCGTGTGTGCACCATTGGTTGTCAGCAGCAGCCCTCCCCCAGCCAAGAGAAGGGGCACAAAGAGCCAACTGTTGGCGGTGGGCAGGCCACGGAGGGTGGCTAGCAAGGGCAGCAGCAACAGGTTCACCGGCGCCAGGTGCCCGCTCAACGTCGGAAGTTTCTGCCGGGGCTGGCTGTGACACGCAATCGGCAGCAAAGAGCCTCAAGCTATGCGCCAGAGACCGCGCTAGACACAAAGCACGGTAGGCGTGTCCGCACAGTGACAGGGAGTAGCCAAGAACAGGGTCCAGACAAGCGGGGCCGTTTCCCATGGGCAGGACTTGCCGGACCGTCCCAGTGCAAACAAGCGGTCAGCGCAACTGGTGGCCGGTACGGCATCTGGGTGGTCGCGGTCAGCATTGCCTTGCTTGCTTGCCATGTCCAGCCCAGACTCTGTCGATGCGGAGTTCATACCCGAATCCGAGTACGTGTTGACCAACGAGCCGGACCTCGAGTACGGCGTCTGCAGGAGTTCCTTACGGCTGAGAACCTGGATGTGCGCATCCAAGGACACGGGTGTCTCTCTTCCTCCTCAAGACTTACCAGCGCACTGCCTGAAGTCAAGAGTCCAGGTTCAGCTGAAGCAGCGCATCGACAAGACAGATATTCAAGTCGATCAAGCCCTGGCTGCTATGGAACGTCCTCGATTGGCAGAGGCGGTTCTGCATAAGCACCTGTTTTGACATTTTGGGTCCAAACGGGCTTAAAACCCCGGACAACCCTCCGCACAAACCCCCGGACAATTTCCGGACAGCTCTGAGGGCACAAAATCGGCGGGACAACTCCCCGGACAAACCCCCGGACACCCTCCGGACAGCTTTCAGAGCCCAAAGCTCGGGACAAACCCCCGGACAAACCCCCCCCGGACAACCCTCCGGACAGCTTTGAGGGCCCAAAAGCCCGGGACAAACCCCCGGACAAACCCCCGACAACCCTCCGGACAGCTTTGAGGGCCCAAAAACCTGGGACAAACCCCCGGACAAGTCTTCGGACAGGTTTGGAACACGCCAAAACCACTCGGAAACCGCTCGGAAACCACTCGGAAACCGCCCGGAAACCACTCAGAAACCACTTGGACCCACTCGGAAACCGCCCGGAGGGGGTTTGCAGCATAAACCTCGGCAAAGTGCGCGGACAACCCTCCGGACAACCCTCCGGACAACCCCCCGGACAACTTGCCGGACAGTTGTTTGTCCAGCAGTCTGTCCCGCACTTTGTCCGGCACTTTGTCCCGCACTTTGTCCCGCACTCTGTCCCGCATATCGAGGGGTGTTTATGCAGAAGGGCATTCGTCAAGTCCTCGACCATGTCTGGTGGTTGTCGGCAAGGCCGCTTCAGTGTGTGTGGGACTTCCGCCTCACAACGCGACGCCTTCATGGATTACCTTCACCAGGAGATGACATCAACTCCCGAACTCCTGAGCAGCGTGAAAAACTACGTGCTCTACGTCAATGGCACAGCGGCACCTTTTTGCTCTTTGTCAAGAAGCTCTACCTGGCACAAGTTCGAGATGGTAGACATGCTCACGTGGAGCAGCCCCTCATCTCCAAGTCCTGGAAGACCCGAGCCCTATGTTCTCTTCCCGGTCTATGGTGCAGCCGACGGCTCTGCTCACCACCAAGATGGCATGGCAAAAGCAAGGTGCCACCGATGCTCAAGACACCTACGGCATCTCCCGTAGAAACCTGGGGCACCCTGCCCCTGACACCTTGGTTGCTGTGCTTCGGCAACGCGGAGCCTCTGGCACTGTTTTGGGGTCGTGTACGAGTACCGCACCGCTGTCCAGCGTGTGCTCACTATGTACGACCACCGCGGCCATTTCCCGCGCAACTCTCACCCTCAACCCGATGTCATGTGGCTGAAGCCCGACCCCACAACAAGGATGACAAGTGCCCGATCATCAGCATGGTCTGCAGCGACATGGTCGCACGCATCATCCGGCACGAGCAGACCACCGACTTCCTCTCCTTCGTGATGATCGATGATCACCGTGCATGGTCCAGCGACTCCATGTCCAGTTGGGCCCGGGACAATGCATCAGCCTGGCCATCTTTTTCGGAGAGGCCCATACGCGTTTTGGAGTGGTTGAACGGCGACACCAACTGCTTTGCCGACGGTCTCAATCCTGGACATCTGCAGTCTGGTGACTTCGAGGATGTCCTCGCTCAGCGGGCTGCCGCGAAGCACGCCCCGATTCGTGCGGACACCGACAGCTGCGTCGAGCTCTTCTGCGTCATACTCTGGCCACATGGAAGTTGGGCAGAGCTGCCACTACTGGCGTGATGCTCGACCTTGTCAAGATCAGGTGGCGTGGCCCTGCTGTTGCGGCCATGCGAGAAGACGACCAGCAAGGTAAGCCGACTGTCTACTGGCTGGTTCATGGCACCAACTTGCTTCGAGCTGCACCTGGCTGTGCTCGGTGACCTTGACCAGCTCTCCGCATGAGCCATGCTCTCGATGCTCTACGCAACCTTTGTGGTCGGGGAGTGACCCCGTTTTGGGATCAGCAGTTCAACCAAGGCCGTCGAATCGAAGAAGTTGGGTCCGATGAGGAGGCCATGGATGATCACAACGACCAACCTCTCGACATGTCTGCAAAAAGGTTTCAGAGCCTCCACAGCAACGTTGAACGCCAATTCCTTTGCCAGCGCGCATTTGCTGCAATGCATCTTTCAACTCATCCATTTGGAAATGAGGTGTCCCACTGAAGGTCCCAAAATTCTCATTCATTTCTTGTGTCAAAGCGACCGCCCCTGGATCGCAAATCCCACTGGCACGGCAACGAGAACACGCAGCCTTCCAAAACACTGCGCCTGCGCAGCGAAACGACACGTCGAGCTTGAGAAGCTACGATTTGCGCACAGGGCCAATGAAAACAGCACTTGCCGATCCATCAAAAACACGCATCGACGACGAATCCCAATGGCACACGCTTATCGCCTGACCGCGAACGGTTTCGGACGGTTGCGGACGGTTGCAAACTCTGGAACAACTCCTGACGAACACGGCCTCCACCCCCAGACCCCCACTTATAAACGGGAACCCTTCGCTACGCATTCGGGGAACACCAAAAACACGTACGCTCAAATCTTTATCCTTGGCCTCGCGGCGCTGCTGTAATTGTTGGAAGTTGGCATGCTGCCACGGTTCAGGCATTTCCTCGTGAACATTCCTCGCAGTTGCCGGCAGCGCCGCTGAAAGAAGCACATGTTCTAATTGTTTGATGGTGTGAGGTTTCTTCTTGGCAAACACATGTTGTAGAGCCTGTTGATATTCAGATAGAATTCCCGGCTTCCGCATGCTGGAAGCGCAGTTGGCGTCGTCCACCACGAGTAGTCTTGAGTCTTGAGTGAAAAACTTGCATGTACCGCTCTGTGGTCGGATCCGGTGTCAAGAAAAAGGAGTTGCAAAGGCAGCTGCGTGTAGGATGAAATCTAACCCCTGTCTGCAAAAGGTCCAATCGTTTTCATTAGTAGGCTTGGCAATGTTCAAGGCAAACATATGCGACAATTCATCAAGTAAGCCTCCACGTTTGCCAATATGCAATTGTGTATTGAAATCGCCACCAGTGATATGCAATTTATGCCTTGGCGCGCACCGCTTTTGCTAACGTTTCACTCAAGGGGGGGCGCTTTCGCTGACGTTTCACCCGAAGAACAGCTGAAAAAATAATATTCCCCCCCCCCCCCCCCCCATGATTGGTGGTCTGGCTCGTCTGTGTTGTGTGTGCTTTTTCTTCTTTGCCTCAGCCGTCAGCTAGATGTTTTGGTGCAACGGTGGCGGGGCCTCCTTGGCGGAGCAAATTCTGGATGGTCCCTGTCGCCAACCACGGGCACAAAAGCAATCCTCTGGGTAAGATTTGGTTGCGCAAGCAAAGGCAAAGAGCGTGTTTTTTTCCTCACGCGCCTTTTGGACCCCACGACGGCCCATGCAGGGGGCGGTCCGGCCGCACGGGCGAGAGCCAAACACCAGCCCAACGTTTTCGAGATCGAACGCATCCGAACCAAAACCAAAGCACGCGCTGCCAGGGACCATCGTGCTCAGCAACCTGCAGTTTGAAGCGGCCAGCCCTGCGCGCAGGCGAAGCCAGCATGACATCGCAGCAAAAGGCTTCGCCAAGGCAAGTGGCGCGGCGATCATCTGCGGCGACCCCAGGCGCCATCGTGTTTGTGAGCCACTGCTGCGGCGCTACACGAGCCTCCAGGCGCCTCGCGCGCGACGCGAACCCAAGCTCGCTCGATGAGTGGGGCGGCGGAGAAGACCGCTGCGAGGACATGCTGCTCAGCAGCCTCGGCGTTAACGGGGAAGCCGGGGAAGCAACCCGCGCATGTGGAGTCAAGGTTACCCGTGCAGGAACGAACGTGCACGTGGGCGTGAGGCCAATCAGCCCGGGCTCGCCAAGGAGGAGTCCCACGTAGCGTAGTCGTGGGCCGAGTGTCCCTGCCATCAAAAAAGCGATGTCATGCGCAAAAATCGCACAGCACCACAACGTAAACATTGTTGAGCACAAACCCTCAATTTAAACCAACCGAGAATGCCTAAGCCCTCACCGCCCGCCCCCCCGCCCCCAACCAAGCCACACCAACACTAAGCCACCCTCAGCCACCCTGAGCCCCTAACAAGACCACAACAAACCAGCACTAAAGCCATCCCAGTACCTAAAGCTCAGCCAAACTAAAGCCAACCGAACCCGCTTGAACAAACCCCAACCCACCTCTAAACTTGCCCTCAACAAGCCCCCCATTGAGCCCACCCTACCCCCCAGCCCAACACAAAGCGACCTGGCGTTGCTGAGAATGCTGAAAACGATGCCGGCGCAAAACAAGTGCAGCTTGCTTGAACATGCTGTAAACTCCAGCACCGGGAGTGAAAACAAGCAAATCCCGAGAAAAAAAACAATCCCGAATTCAATCTAATTCAATTTGAGCATCAATTCAAGGTTTGGTTGCTGGTGTCGACGACGGCAAGGGTTGAAAGTCAACCATGGACTTGTGTAGCTGTTGTGGATCCAGTAAGCCCGCAGTGGCTGGCGAAGAAGAGCATGGTGCGTCGCGACGGGAAAGTTATGAAGGAGACGGCCCAGCCAGCTTATCGCTTGGAAGCTTTCAAGCGCACCAGGCTGTGCAAATTTCATTTGAGTGGCAATTGTGTTCGTGGAACCTCTTGCAACTTTGCCCACAGCGTCGAGCAGATCAGGGACCAGCCGGATTTCTCAAAAACACGGCTGTGCGTCGATTTCTCTGCAAGCAAATGGTGTCGAGATGGTGCATACTGCAAGTTTGCTCATGGAGACAATGAACTTCGAGCGCACCCATCCGCGAAGCGCAAGGACAATCAAGCCGCAGATGCTCAGGTGCCGCCGTTGAAGTCTTCCACATGGGTTCCCACACAGGAGCCATCGTTGAAGTCGTCAACATGGGCTTCCTCCGAGGAGCAGCCGTTGAAGTCTGCAGCATGGGTTGCCCCTCAGGAGTGGTATTACATGCCGGAGGCCATGGAACCAATGATGTACCCGTGGCTTCCCTACTTGGAGTACCAGTTTGCTCATGAAGAGGTTGGCTGGGATGCGACCAGCCAGCTGAGTGCGGAATGGAATGAATGGAACGAATGGAATCCGGCTTCCAGCAACAACAGCACCACTTGCACGGACAGTCCGGTTCAGAGTTTTTTGGCTGCACAGTATTGCGTGGCATGTTTTGCCCTCAGCTCAGGCATTGTGTGGTTCTTAGTTTGCTACCTCCCCAAGGTCATGTTGTCTCCAGTGTGCCTGACAGCCCGCTTTTGGATCATTTCGAGCTCCCGGAGTGCGCTCTCTTTCATGATGAGCCTCTTGGCAATCAAGACCCTAGCACAGTGTTCCACGCCGTGGCTTTGCTTTGCTCCAATACTGGCCAAGCCTTGCAGTCTGTGCGTCATGGTCTGTTTCTGGGAACTGGGCTTCCATGCTCACAGTAGGGCTGCCAAGCCTTAGGGTGCGCGTGAAGAATACGTTCCTGCACATCGACGTTGACGAGTCTGAAGATGAGGCTGGGAGCTCAAAGCACTTGACACGCTTGACAGCCTTTCCCATACTTCATTGCATGAGCCGCTTGGTCAGTGGTCGAGCGGGTGTTTGCAGCGTGCTTGTAGGACGAACCGTTCGCTTCCCGGTCCATGCGGAGATCCCCAAGTGCGCCTTGCCGCCTGGCTGCCCTTGGTGGACGCTTGGCTGCACGAAGTGATGGAACACAATAAGTCCATATGTCTCCAACATGGAGATCACGAGCGCTGACGCACTATATGCAACACAGAGTCGTTGTGTGCATGTTTCGTTGGGCAAAATGGTTCGACTTGAAGGTTTTGCCAGTGTCATATTCTATTTTACCTCCCCCGCCCACAGCAGCGAAAGAAAGAAGCAGAGAGAGAGAGAGAGAGAGAGAGCGACACAGATAGAGCTGACGATGTTGACCTCGTGCAGCCTTCAGGACATGACTGATGCTATGCCACGAGAAGAAGGCTGTTGCAGTTTTGATGGGTATTCCAGAGCTGGCATTCACCGACACTATTTTTTTGAAGCCAGACTTTCAGTGACACATCACTTTCTCCATGCCTTCCAACATGTCACTACAGCGATCTTTTTGGTGCTTAGTTGGTAGCAGGAGAGGCTGTACATAGCAAAATTCAGCGGAGGAAGCCCACGCCTTGCTTTGCAAAGCAGGTTGTGCACAAGGCACCGCCGAGCTGCCCAATTGGTGGAAGTTACAGACTATTTGGAAGCTACGTGGTGGCAGCACAGGCAAAGCAAGGGCATGCATGTCATGTAGAGAGACCTTCTCACACAGTTCCAGTCGTTTGAAACATGGAATTCTCGGCCGCGTTATGAACAAAAGCTTTGCGGGCATATATGCAGTGGACGGAACCTTGGTCCACAGTTGATTTGTCATTTTCAATTTTCCGAATCTCAGCGATTTGCATGCAGCCTTTGGCCTTTTGAGAAAGCAAGAAGCCCCAAAGGGGTGAAGGATTGATCCAGGGCAGCAGCTGCAAATCCATCATAATCCATCGCTCTTCCCAACTGGCATAGCATAACAGGGACATATCCGGCTGAAGTGACTTCCTTGCGCTTGTCCTGAACATTTCAGCAGAACCCAACACTTGAAGTTGGTTTCATTTGGATGATGAGGGTTTATACACGTCTTACTCAAGCGTGGGCCCTTGGAATTTCGAGCCATCCGCCACATCCGTGCTGGTCCTTTGTGATCATGCGTCGGGTTCCTCGTCGCAATGTGCGCTGCTCATCCAGCCGGCATCAACTTTGACGCTGTCAGCGAGCCGATCATTTTCTTGGGGAGCGGTGCCTTCGGCGAGGTGTCCTTGGTGCAAGTCGTCTCAGAGGCGCGTTTGCCCACGTCAATTGGAACAATTAGACAGTTCACAGATTGAGGAGAGTCAGGGGTTGACGCAAATTGTTTTGTTTGCGGACGGCACGTGAAGGATTTGCTTGAAGTTTTTACCTGGGTGGTGGGCACAAAAGTTAGCGAAAACGGAAGTGTTGCCCGCACTGCCAGCTTTCAGTCCGCCCTTTCTAAAGTTCATTTGCTGGCATCCTCTTTCTCCGGTCCCTGGCTACACTGCGAGCGCGGAAGGATTCCAAAACAGAGACTAGGACTGTGTGCGAGGTAGCGCTGCCACATGTAGTCGCAACGGTAGCTTGACCCCTTTAGTTCGCTGGCAGGCACCGGATGCCGAGTTTCTGGCACTGAGCTGTGGTTGCATTATGTCATTTGCATGGCCGATAGAATTTGGTGTCAAGTTTTCGCACGCTGTTCCCGCTCGTGTTTTTGAAGCAAGTTGCAGTAGTTGAGATGTTTGTGTCAATAGCTGTTTTAACGAGCAGGCAAGAGGGTGAGCGAGAGAGGGAAGGCGGGAAGGAGGCAGCGTGTGCGTGCTCGAAAGGCTGAGTGGGTGAGTGAGTGAGCGAGGGAGGGGGGGCAAGTTGGCGAGACAGCGAGTGATCAATGTAAGGAAGCGGGTGCGCTTGCAAACTTCTGAAGCCGGCATTGAACAAGCAAAACTGGAAGCGCGGCTGTTGCTGCAGCTAAGCCAGGATGGGATGGGGCTTAGCATTGTCACGCAAAGGGTCTGCCACTGGCAGGAAAATGCTGGTATTCTGAGATGCTTCGACTTCCGAATGCAGACACGTCCAGTGCCAACACTTGAGCTGTTATTGGAGCTGTTTGGCTGCAGGGATTTTGCTAAGTTGTGGCTCAGTTTGAGGCATTCCTTAATCAGGGGGGAAGGATTGCGAAGAAGTCGTGCCTTTTCCCAAATCGCATAGGAACTGTCTTACAATCCTGTGGGCCTTTGTGCATCCGGGCGAAGGCCTTGACAAAGGTTTGTTTCGTGTTTTGGCCTTGAAGGTCGAAGCTTTGACTGACCTGAACAGGGCACGGTCAATCTGTAGCAATTGACCGGTAGCTATTCCAACATTGCAAGCTTATGTGACGTGCAAGGTTTGCTCCATTGGGCGATCTCTGCCGCCGATTGCGCAAGTGCAAAGAGGCCAGCTGCTGCATGACTTGCATGACCAACCCTAGGCACTCTGTGTCCTCAGGGGTTGACGCCGTTGGGCCCGAATTCATGTCCAGTGCAGTTCCGGTTGAGCTTTGAGTTCAGCCGTGCAGGCTGGACCAGATTGGCCCGGGCTTCCCGAAGTGGAAGTGGCGGGGTATGCCTGCGATGTGGCCAAAGGTCTTGCCTTTTTGCCGCTTGGTGCAAATACTTCAGAACCTCGCAGAAAGTGATAATACGGCATCCCAGGCACAGCTTGCGGCCAAAGGTTTTTCACAGAGATGTGAAGCCTGCAAATATTATGTGCCCTGGACGGCAGGCGTGCTTTTTGGTGCGCGCGTTTGCAGCTTTGCCTGCCAGCTGATGCATTCCTCAGGCTTTTCTACCCTGCTGAACCTACTCGAACAATTCCTCAAGCCAAGCTGGCAGACTTTGGTGTGGCCAAGGTCGGGCAGCCCAGGTACTATTTGTGAAGAGTCTCTTGAGGCTTTGAGCTTGTTCGTGATTCTGCAGCCGGGCAGTGGAGAGATGTGCGATCCAAGCTGCCATGCTGGGTATGATGCTCTGAAGCGAACGTCTTGCTGTGACACCATCGCATTCATTTGGGCAGTGAAGCGGGTTTGCGGGTGGCGGGGCTCCTTACTCTGTGCTGGATGGTGGAGGGACGTGAGAACATTTGCACTCGTCTGCTTTGTTGTTTGTTGTGTTTGGTGGGGGGAGTGGGCGGTGGGTGACAAGACCGTTGCCCCATTAGCTTCTTTTTTGGGGCGGGGGGGGGGGGGGTGGGGGGTTGTCCGGGCTGGACTGTTTTGCTGCACACTGCCGTTACACAGTGCCCAGACACATGCTTTGCCTTTTTATGGACTGGCTATTTGAACTTTCGCGGTTTGTTTGGGCTGGACTGAATTCCATTGGCTTAGATTGCCATGTGGATGTTCCTTGTTCGAGCCTGGGGGCACGCGGTGGAGAGGTTCTAAGGTCTAAGGAGTCTAAGGGTTGTTAGATTGGTTCCAGATGGTTCCAGAGGGTTCCGCAGAAGCGGTCAGCAGTGCGTTAATCATTGCCCTAGGTCGGTGGCGCAGCTCCCGCATGCCTGGGTCAAGAGTACAGTATTGGTTTGACTGTCAGAAACGAAGGGGCCTTTTTTAACCTGTCCGCGTGCATACAGGTTGGACCTGTGTGTCTGTTTGTGTCGGTTGTTTGTCATGTTGCCGGCCAGGTCTTGGAATCAGAAGCTTCAAGCGCTGGAACTGCAACGTTTGTGGGTACACCTCACTATTTGGCACCGGAGCTGTTCAGTGGAGACATGTATGACGAGAGAGCTGATGCTTGGGCATTGGGCTGTGTTCTCTATGAGATGCTGTGCTTCTGCCGGCCATTCCATCAATCAGAGAAGAATATCGCCCTGATGTCTCTGCGGATTTCTCAAGGCTCATATGATGAAGACCTTCTCGAAGAGCAGCTCGCTCACTATCCGCTGGAGCTACTTGACGCCACCAGAGGCCTGCTACAGCTGGAGCGAGCCAAGCGGCTGCGAGCGGCGGAAGTCGTCGCCGAAGTCGCGGAGCTTGGGTCTTCTGTTGACACTCGGTCTCTTCCAACCTGCTGGGATGCATTGCAAACGCAAAGGAGGCCATCTGTAGCTTCATGTGAAGGCACCCAGGCCGAGAATCCAGGCACCGATAGCTGGCGCGATGCTGAAGTGCAATCGAGCAGCACCTTGGCGGCAGTGCCAGTGCGCACTCGATAGATAGATATGAGCGGTGAGACTTTGTGAGATCTGATTTCGGAGAAGCAAAGGTCCAGCTATTCTGTTGCACGCAGCTTTGGAGCCAGAAGATTCTCCATACACCTTTTTTCCTCATGACGACCGTGATCAGGCAGCCCCTGCATCCAGTTTGCGCCGCGCAGGAATATATATATATATATACATTGGACATAGTGTTGCTTTGCCTGGCTAGACGTTTCAAGCGGAACTGTTTGACTACTCCCGGCTCGCAGGCTCTGACTCTTCCGCCCCATGACGAGTCACGTTTGGGGGGCTTAGACATCCTTGACTCACAGTCCCTCAGCTGAATTCTGGGCATGTCCGAGCAGAGAGCTTGTTTAAGACGAGTGAGGTACTATGGTGAGGATGTGGCAACATTGGCACCGCCGTAGTTGCTGTATCTGAGCAAAAAACATGGAGGGGTACAGGCATGCTGTCATGGCTTTGCTGCGCATTGGCCTTCCCACTGCGCCTAGCACATTGCAAGTCCTTCCGGCTCAAATAGTTTTCTTTGTGGAAGTTTCAAGTTTGAAAACACTGACTGTCACGATCAGCTGTCACGCAAATGCAGATGAGCATGTGTGAGAGCGGAGCCACAAGATTTGAATCCAGACAATGGTGGTGCGTGGGCAGATGCAATCTGCTTCATGTTGCCCGCGGCATGATTTCCAGCTATTGCCTTACATGAGGCCAGCTTGCCAACGGTTTCTGTTAAGTTGAATTCGAGCAGAATTGATGCTGCCCAGAAGCGGTTTTCCTGAGAGACAAACAAAAGCTGCAAGAATGATGGGGCGCATCAAAATTGCCATAGTGAGCAGTGCAGAGGAACCAAACTGCAGGAGGGATTTCAATACGCCATGCCCTGGCTAAAGCCGTAAGGTTCCACAGCATGTGTGTGTTCCAATTCTTTACTTTCAGCGAACGCAGTACACCAAACAAGGTCTGATTCACTGATTGGGCTCACTGAGCACGAGTTGTGCTTATGTTGGGAATGGGCAGTTGCATGTCCCTCTCGTTCTTGCAGTGAACCTCAGGAGGATTTGACGCCATCCGCAGCTTGCCATGCTGGTGGCAAGCTCCTGATCGTATGACCATGTGAAGTGCCAGCGATTTCCCTGCGCAGAACCAATTCTGCCCGATCGCAGCTTTTCTTCTGAGTTCTGAGGCGCAGCTGAAGTCTGCGCACCGGCCTTATTTGAAGCAACGCTTTTGGACACAGGGCGCCTTGCGCTTGGAAGACGCTGCTCAATCCAGTTCAGTTCTCCTACGTTGCGAGCACTGAGCAGCTCCTGTCACAATGTGCACCTAGTGGCCGCAACACAAGACCAAGCAGCGAGGCAGCCAAGCTTACTGCATTTGCGCCGCATGAGCTAGCTTTGTGATGCCATGCGAGCCCTGTGATGGCAACGTCTCCGAAGAGGAGGCGCCTGTTTCGCCCAGTGGCTTTTCAACGTGTATGATTCTTGACTCCATTCGCAAGGCCATTGCTGCAAAGAAGCAGCAGGTGGAGTTTCCTCTTTCTAGGCCCCGATGGCAGCAAGATGCAGTGGCAAGCCAATGCCAGCTTGGAGCCTTGATTAGAGTCTAACCAAGCATCGGCCTGGGCGACGTGCAAGAAGACATGAAAGCACGACTTTCAGCAGAAATCATGAGAGCAGTCGCCTGCTCATTGCCCAGACAACCTAAGGGCCTGCAACATGTGACCTTCAGGAGCTCGTAGCCTCAATGCGTTACTTGGCTGAGCCTGCTTGGGCTTTAGACATTGAATGGTGTGGGGCTTGGACGGTTTGCTTGACAGTGCCAGGTCAAGCTACCAGCAGCCAAACAGCACTTTTCTACGTAAACGGTTTGCACAGCGCTTTGGCTGCTGGAGGCTTCAGCGCAGACCCTTGTGCAGCACTTGTGCCAGCATTGCGATTGTTTGCAGCGTGTCGATGGATTTGATGCCAGGCCACGATGCATCGGAAAAGGCATTTGCAGCTGGGGGAGTGGAGGCTGAACCTGTCGCATTCTTGCGGTTAATTGTTTTTCCCCCCCCCCTCCCCTTTTTTTCTTCTTTTTGTATTTTCCTCTTTTGTTTTCCTCTTTTTTTCCGCACCGGTTGCATTTTTAATGTGTTGCCTTCATTGCGGTCCTTCATTGTTTGCATCCAGGGATGCTGCAATGGCTTGCTGCCTGGATCCTGCTGCCTTACCTACATGCACGCCGATTGTGCATAATCTCCGTTTCTGGCGTGTTGAATGCTGCCTTCGTTTAAACTGTTGCTCACGCTCTTAACATAGGGATGGCAGTTGTCGAGCTCGCTGCGTGTATTGTGCGTGTTGAACTAATGCGTTGATTGCGCCTGCAGCTCTCATTAATGTTGTTGCAAGAAACTGCAAACATGGGGAGGGGTGGTAGTACGGTAAGGGGGTCGCTGTGTGCATTTTGCACATGTTTGGGCAGGGCGGGCTGGACTGCTTTGCCACGTACTGCTGACAGTCTTGGCCCGGTGCTAGCTGTACCAGTTTGGCCTTCCGGGATGGCGGACTGCGGGGCACGACGGGTACCTGGGAAGAGCACTTGTCAAGGCAGGCTGGCAAAAAGGGAAGCCTTCGCTCTTTTGGGGCAAACGTTGCCAAGTCTCGGTCTGCCCTTGCTCAAGTCCTACATTGCGATCGAGGCATCGGTTGCATTCATACGTAGCACCTTCATTCACTGCCGACGTTGTGCTGGCAGCGGGTTGTGTGCTTGTTCTTCCCCTTTTTACTTCGTTTCTTTCTCTGCTGTTACTGCGAACAAATCCAGCAACCATATGTTCATCACAAGCGTCGCTCGCGCTCGCTGCGCTGCGTTATTTTGCATCTCTGCATTTGTCGCGTGCTTTGCATTCGGCATATTTGGTGCGTTGCATGTGTGTTGCTTGCCCTCTTTGCACTTGGTTGCAGTATTTATGAAAATTACAAATGCAGTGAGGCCTCCGTCGAATTGCTCAACTCATGCTGCGCCTGGGCTGATTTCAGTAGGCTGTGTCTGGATGCTCGTTTGCCTTTCCACGCGTTCGTGCTGAGGCGAGGACGTCCTGGCCCGCACCATGGAAACACTTTGGCTTCTTGTTGATGACATCGACAGCTCCTTGCGCTGCAATGAATGCACTCAAGGCCTGCTTGTTCAGTTTGGAGCTGGCAACTGATTGAGGCTGTCAGCAACTGATGAAGCTCAATGGCCACCAGCGCCTCTGCCAGATCGCTCAACGCCACAGCCCAAGCCACCCTCACGTTGCAAGAGCTGCCTTCGTGCTGCTGGCGGATTCTCGGCCAAGTTATGCAGGGTAAAGGCGCATCTTTTGTAAAATGAGGGCATGGGTTTGGCACCAACTTTCAGTTGTTTCCGAGGAAACTCTCTACAGTGAATCCAGGCATGGAAACTGATGTGAGCAGCTGTGCAGCAGTTCTGTAGCTGAGGGGGCTTGATGTGTCTGAACATCAAGATGTTTTCCATGCAGGTCTTCCGTCATTTGGGACGATGGCTTGGATGGCCATTTTCTGGCGGATGCTTTGCGTTGGTCGATGGAAAGCCCCGGAGCTTGTGGCAATTCAGAGCAGCTGCCTTTCTATATGCACATAGTCGCGTAGTGTTTCAGGAGCCACCTCATTGGGATTTGTGTGCGATGTGACGGCGCTGTGGCTGCAGCGGACGCGCAGCTCAGAGGCTGGTTGCTTGAAAGCTTGCTTTTCTGAGCGCTTTGTTTGTTTCCGAGGCAGTCAAAGCCCTCATTGACACCATTCCCCTACTACTGAAGATCATGTCAGCCAGCCAAAGTGATGTGCCAAGGATGCAAATACGATCGTGAGAGTTTGCACTTGTTACGCCCTTGCACAAGAGCACAGGCAATGGTTCTTCAACATGGGTACCGTTTGCTGTGGGCCTTTGCCCATCAGTCTCGGACGTGGCCGGAGGCTGCTGTTGCAAGCTTCAGATCGCCAAAAGGTTGCCAATTCTATCCTGTTGCGCTTCCCCTGAAATGTTTTGCCAGGCTGTGAGACAGCCTGTTCTTGCGGCTCTGCAGCAGCTTCTTCGCAAGCAAGAGCTTCTAGGCGGCAAGCAAGCCCTGTCACGGGGCTTAAGTGCAGCACGCATCGGGAAGCGCGTCAATAGCGAGGCCATCCGCCATGTTGAGCCACTACAATGCAATGGCGCTGAAGGCAGGGTAGCCTAGCTTTCATTTCTGTTTCCCACCCAGCTTTTGCGAAGGCCGTCTCGGACCTGGCCGATGTGCCAGCCAGAGCCACAAAAGCGACCCTGGATGAATTGGACTAGGCGAGCAGGCGAGATAGCAAAAGGACGGCGCGCTGCGTTGCTTCTGCCCTGGCTTTGCTGTCTGACTTGGTTTCTACTTCTTGCACTCAGGGCCAAGCCTGTCCATTATGGCGACTTTAGTCCGTTGGCTTCCCAGATTCCATGCGTAGCCACTGAGAAACAGCGGCTCCTCCCAAGAAACACTTTGTTCGTGTAAGGTGCCTATCCAGCCGAGAAGGTGGAAAGCTGAGAGTTTGCCTGCGAATTCGCGTGCCACTCCCCAGCCAAAGGCCTATCTGCGACCGCGTCTGGGAAACTCGCGACGGCCCAAGCTAACTGCGCTTGGCCCATGTCGAACCTTACATACCTTGATGAACTAATTGGGCCTCGGCAGGGTGGAGCTGCACGAGTGCAAGGCCATTGGGGGGGAGCATGGCCAAGTGTTGCTTCAATGTGAGACACGTTCAGTGCCAACTTTTTGCGCATCTTTGCCCAAACCCTCGAGGGTCTCAAGGGCCTCGAGAGGATTTAAGTTTGAAGACCGGCGCCTGTCACTAGCTTGGCTCTCACCAGCTTGCAGTGCTCAGTCAACGCTAACACCCGTTGCAAGCTTCCAGCAGACTCAACTTCGCCAGAAGTCAAGTTTGCCAGTTCAAGTTGCATACCCCGCCACACACGCACACAGACAGACACACACACACAGCTCTCTGCTAAATGTGGAGCATGCCATGTCCTCACGCATTCAGCCTGTGAGCCGATGGCACCACTCGGCGCTTCCCGGGTTTCCTTCCTCCTCGTGCGCCACGCGGAGTGCGTGAATAATGTTTTTCCTCGGCAGGGTCCATTTGGGATGCTTGATCCGCCATTGACGGAGGCGGGGGGGAGCTCTATCTCCCTCTCTCTCACTCTCTCTTTCTCTTTCTCTCTCTCTTTCTCTTTCTCTTTATCTTTATCTTTCTCTTTCTCTTTCTCTTTCTCTTTCTCTTTCTCTTTGTCGTTCTCTTTCTCTTTCTCTCTTTTCTTTATCCTTTGCTCACATGTGTTTGTGATGGGCCTGCGTCTTGCCTTTGCAGGAGGGACGGTCTCAAGCTGCTAAAGCTACTGCCTGCTTGAGCAGCCGCTGGCCTGCATAAGCGGGGGCTAGCAAGCGCGTGAGGCAGGAGTGACACAGTGATGCGCTGGATTGAGGACTCGAGGAGCTGGACCTGGTTCTGAGCTCCAGGTTGCTACGGTCACAGGAGACTGCACTTCTGGCCTTCTCAGACAGCCCAGAGGTGACTTGAACGCTGTTGAGCTTTCACAAGCCTGTGCTTGCAAGCGCATGGCTCTGCTTGAGCTCCTCAGGTTTTGGTGGCGCCGTTCATCTCAGAGATAAACTGGGGACACAACTTTCTGCATCCGGGATCTCAGCCGCGGGCTGCGCTGGACCAGCAGCATTATTTGGAGGGCGAATTTGGTCAGATGGCATCCAGATGTGCCTCACCTATACACGACGTTTCGATAGGGAGTCAGCGCAGCTTTGCAGAGCGCAAGGTGTCAGATTCAATGAGACGATGGGCCCTCCAGATTGGGAGATGTTTCTTCGTTGGTTGAGTGGACAAAGGCTGGGGCCTAGAGACTGGCTTGGCACATCCTTTTGTGCCAGTTGCCAGGTTTGTGCAGGTGGCATTGGAGAAGCCTCACGCCACGTTTGCGGTCGGCAACTGAAGTTATACGCTTTGTTTTTGTTTTTGGATCGTTTTTGCCTACCGAGGTTGTTTCACACGGTGACTTTATGCAGCGCCTGCTGGAAGCACACGGCTGGACAGCTGGCCATCCGCTCCACACGGAGGCCTTGTCACGAGTTTGTCTTCGACCCCTCTGTATGGCGTTTGTACATTGCTCAAGACCCTTCAGATCTTGCAGTCAAGCGGCAAAAACAAGTCAGGCGCTGTCACCCCACAGTAAATAACTCTGTATCTTAAGCGGCCTGGGTGTAATGCCTTGTCAGTTCAATCCTCATGTATCCAAGGCCACATGCAGTGACCTGAGGTGGTCAGGTTGATGATGAGCGTAGAACGCCTGCCTTCGGGGCAGGCTTCAGGCTTCAGCAATTTGCAGATTATTGGCGCTGTATGTCCGGGTTTTGCGGCAGCTGCGTCCGGCACTAGTTGGATGATTTCGGCCGCTTGTTTCTTGGTTATTTTGGCCCTTGCCATCGCGGGCTGCTTTTGCAAGAGGCGCCCAGTGAACGCAACTTGGCGCCCGTCCATGTTTGAACTGCAGCTACCGAATCGCAGGGCACGGAGGAGTACTTGAAATATTTGAGCCGACTGAGCCGCTTGAGGGCGTGTCCAACAAACAGGGGTCCTGGCACTATTCGACCCGTGCCTTGTATCTCTTTTGCAGGCAGTGGAGCGACTCCAGGCGGGTTGCGCTTGTCCAAGAGGCATTGTTTTTCGTGATGTGCTGCCAGCAGTGGGCTCGTGCCATTTGCAGCTCAAAGGATGCAAAACTAGGCCGAGTTGTCAAGCCATGCTTTCGTAAAGCGAAAGAATGGACGAGGCACGCAAGTTCAAGATTTTGCAAGCTTTCGTGCCAAGCCCAAGGGTGCCTGTCAGGCAGCGAGGAGCATTCTACAATGGTGAGCATCACTGGTACGGTTCCATGCTTACCGCTGGCAAATGCGCAGGTTGAAGTCAAGAGTTGCAGCCAAGGCGGCAAGCGCGGCTTCAGCTGTTTCCTCTGTCGCGACGGTTGCTGCCCATGCCGCCATCTCTGCCAAGGCTGTGTGTGAATAACATGAGTCATATTGCTGCTCATGTCGTTGCAGGATCGAGCTGTGCAGGTGCCAGTTTGGATTGCTCTGCTTTTTGATCTTGACATATCTTGACACTCCTTTGTTGTATCTTGTTTGCAAGGTGATGCCTGCAGATGCCATTGGCCTGGCCCGCGAAGCTGGAGGAGCGGGCGCGATAAGCGTAAGCGCGTAAGCGACGCCTGGATCGCATGTTGGCCAAGTGGCTGAAGCATGAGACTGTGAGGGGTGAAAAACACATGCATGAGAGGAACATCGCTGGCTGCCGCCGACGCTTGCATTGAGAATGGCTAGGTATGACATGCTTGGTGGCCTCTCCTGGTCAGCTTTCGACTCTGTGCACTGAGGGCCACATAGCGAAGGGTGCTGCGGGCGCTGCGGGTGAGATTTGCCACCGGACAGGCCTGATCCTGCTATGGTCAGTGAGCTGTTTGGCTATGCCTCAGCTGAGGTGGAGTGGTTGAGCAGGCTGCGGGCCATGCAGCCGGTGCACTTCAAGGCAGAGCGTTTCGTGCGTTGATGGCTGGCACCTGCTTTGATGGCAGGTGCCCAGGAACTGTCAGCTTCTTGGTGGCAGGTTACGCTTTTGCACGACGCAAGCCCTACAAGTTGACAGACAAGAGAGGCCGCAAGAAGGAGTGTCGCACAGGCTCATCAGTTGCAGCTTGGGAAAGAGCGAATGGAGAAGATGGCGGACAACTTTGCGGACTTGCTGGAGGCAAGGTGTGACATGTTGAGCATTGTTTGTAACATTGTCATTTGGTGTTCGGCACATGCTTGGACATTGGACATGTTGCACTCTCATGGCAGGGTTTCTTGAAGCGCAAGCTGCAAAGCTTTGTCAAGATCTTTGTGAAGAAGATACCTGGTCTTCTGAAGACCGTGGCCCTTCTGCAAGGTCGTTTTCAGGATGAAACTGCAGGGCCATGCTTGCTTCATTGCTGGTTAGTGCATTGCTGCATTGCTGCTCAATCGAATCAGGCCACTGATGATGTGGAGATGCCAAAGTGTGTAAAGCGTGGAAAGGCCTGGGGCAAGTGACCTTTGCCCATGTCCACTCTCATGTTCTACAGGATGCGACAATTGATGCTGTATGGCCAGACATCGAGCAGGCCCAGCACATGGTTCCAACCACAAGTGTTGATGCATTCGACTGAGCTTCGGAGGAGATTATGTGGGACCTTGCGCTGAAGCTATGCAGCATTCTTTTTTGAACATTGTTTTGCTTTGAGGTCGACCCTTAGTGCCACTCTTCACCATTGACCGGGGCGTAGGTCGCAGAGCGGAGAGATCGGCACATCCAAGGATGATTGATGGCAGCGGTGAGGACGAGCATCCTAAGGATCGATTGCAGATTTTGTGGGCTCTTTTGACATCCACACTTGCAACAGGATTATCATGGCTGCATTGGCTGCCGAGCTTTCTTCAGATATCACTTGTACCCATATGATCGAGGCCGGGCAGTGCACTCAGAGAGACTCAGCACATGGCAGTGCCAAACCTGCGGATGAGGGCTATGGGGAAGCCTGAAAGATCCAGTATGGAATCTTGGCACTGACTTTGGCGGATGACTGTGCTAGGAATGTAGAGCACAGCCCTTAAGGGTTTCTGAACTGTGTCTACTTAGCTAATTCCTTCACCATTCAGGTACGATGTGTAAGTCTCACAGCACGGACTTGGGGCGGGGGTCGGGGTAGGATACGGGGGTGCGGTGCGGGGGTGCGGTACGGGCGGTACGCGGGGTACGGGGGGGGGGTACGGGGTACGGGGATACGGGGGGTCTGGCGGTGCAGGGTACGGTCCAGGGGACGGATCCGGGGTACGGGGGTGCGGTACAGGGTGCGGTACAGGGGTACGGGGGCACCGCACCCATCACACCCCTAGACTGTACCTGTCGCACCCCTCGTCCGTACCCCTCAACTGTACCTACCGCACCCATCAACCGTACCCAACGTACCCCTCGACCGCACCATTACCGTGACCGCACCACGGGCCGCACCCCCTTCCCACGACCCCACCAGAGCATGACTCTTAAATTTAGATGAGTTTGCTAATTGTAGGTCATAATCCCGATTCAAATGTGCACAAAATGCAAGCAAGTTGGACACCCAGCATATTCAGCGTTTGCAATAACAAGCCACACCAGTCAAACCAACTTCACGAATCGGGTGAATACCCCTGGCTCGATGGCTCTGGAACCCAATCCGCATCTGACGCTGAGCGGCAACTGTTTAGCAGCGTGAAGAGGGCAGCCACCGTTGATTTGGCCGCGCCAAAGCTGCCGGCCATTTTTGACCCTGAACTTCCGAAGGACGCTTTACCAAGGCTTCTATTTACAGCCATTGCGTTGCTGCCCATTTATGGCATCAGTCCCTGCGCCCGCTTCTCAGAAGCCCGGCGTGTGCGTCCGAAGCAGGAGCACCACTTTCTTTGGACTCAGGTGTTTCTGCTTATTTTTTTGATCATCGACAAGACGGACGAGTTTCAGCTTGTCTCTTTCATACTGCAGTTCAAGGACTCGGGTGTGACCTTAGAGCTGTGCGCACCATAGTGTTCAACACAACGACTTGCCTGACACCACGACGGCAGGGATTTCAGTACCTCACGCAGGGTGTTCTTCGAAGTTTGGTTGGTCCTCGCCTTGGCACGCATCTTTTGCAGAATGGCAGCGCATGCCAATCACCAAGCTGCACTGCGACTTGATTGGGCTGTCCGGGATGGCAAGATGCGTTGAGGTTACTTCCTATTCCTGAGCTGTGTGACATCTCCGGGCAGCCAAGAGCATTTCTGTGCTCAGAGTGGCCCAGGAAGCGCGGCACCCATGATTCTTGTTGTGGTGCCTTGGCTAACTTCTTGCTTGCCAGCCCTTTGAGTTCGGAGCTTGGCGCCCAATTGCCGAGGTGGGATTCGGACTTCAAACTGTTTTGGCTTGGAGCCTTGCCGCGAGATTTTGTGCACATTTCAAAGGTGAGCGGCAAGACGACGTTTTCGAGTTCTGAATTGTGTCAGAGTTCTATTGCTGTGAAGCGTGATCTGCAAATTCAGGATCGCCTTTCTGCTGCTGCCTTGTTCGTCAAAAAGAGGGCGCGGCACTCTGAAGGGCCATTTGGATGCTTGCCAGCATTCAGCTGGGGTTGCACATGTTGTGCCACTGCTTCATTCTCACTCCCCTGCCTTGCTCAGGACCATGTTGAGACCGGATCTGCCAAGCTTCAGGGAGGATACATTCGTTTCCAGGCAACATTTCTGCAGGCTGTTGTTCCCAAGCTTGTGCAGCAAGCATTGACAGCATTTTGCAAGTGCAGATGTAGCATTTTCTGTAGCTGTGACAGCTAAGTCTATTTGCTGGGGTATGATTTGACTACCTTTGCTATTTCCGTGGCGGCGCTATTGTACACTCTGTACCTTCGCAACTGGATGATCGAAGACTGGCCAGTGAAGCATGTCGCTTGGAATGAGTCAGATTTAAGAGTTCAGTGCTTCGTTTGCATCTGAGGCTTTCTATACGATTCAGATGGTGCACGGGCTTTTGTCCATGCCATTCTTTTTCTTCATGATTCCTTTTCTCAGGCGAGACCTACGCGCAGACAACGCAATCAATTCCTGAAGTGAGTGCCTGTATGCAGGAATGTCCTCCTCCATTCAGCCTGGCGCTTGGCACAAAGGATTGTTATCACTCCCACACGAAGAACACGCATTCACATAATCGTTAATTGGTTGTGCCAGAATTTGCTTTCATGGTGCAACTGGTGTGGTATGGTTGCTTCGATGCATAGAGCTCTTTGCAAGGCACCGACGGCATACGATAGATTTGGCCGGTGCAGACGATACCAAGGGCCTGAGAGGTGCACGCCGAGGAACATCTCTGGGAACGTCCCCTTGCAACCGCTAGGCCTCGCGATCCAAAAGGTGGTGCTGGATTGCCAGCACGTATGCTCGAAAAGGCGGAGGTGGGGGCTCGAATCTGGCGCTTGGTACAACATCAGCTGGCATGCAAGACCGGAAGGCTCTACGCGTACTGGAGAATCTCAAAAGCTTGCTGGCTGGTGGGCGTGTGCAATCCCTGGGTGAGGAGGGCACTCAGAAATTGTCTCGCTGGTCCGAAAAAGAAGCTACATTTGCTTGCAATCAGGCAGACATGTTGAATTCGATGCCTCG